>MU896346.1:0-11467 GCA_036418205.1 Ostertagia ostertagi | reverse complement strand
CGCACCTCGTTGGACATTGAGACGCGTTACCGCGTCTCACCCTTATCATCCCTTTTTCTAGGGCATGCGCAGCTTTTCCCGAATTGTTTGTCTCTCTTCTATGGATTAGAACATAACATTATTGTGAACGACATAGGTCATTGTTTGTTCAAATATGCTCCAGTTTAGAAGAAGTTTTCCAAGCTCACCGAAACTGGCGGCTTGGTTCATTAATAGTTTTCATGCTATTCTCATGAACACGTCAATAAAAAAGGGTAGTGAAAGTAAATGCAAATCTAAAGAGACAGAAAAATACATGTTTCACTTGGTATAACCACATCAAAAGAGCTTTTGGCATCCACTACAGATAAAATGACTAAAGTTTCCTTTTTCATTACCATTACATGTTCTTTAATCGGAACTTCGTCACTATATACTCTATTACCTTCTACGCATTGACTGTTACTGAGATGTTTTTGTACCACTGGTGCTTTAAAAAGTTATCAATAAAAATTCACGGATCCGAGGTGCGGCGGTCGCACTCGCAAAATCGGCCCGGTCCCACACGGCCAAAAAAGCCAAAACGCGCGCGGTCGTCAAATGTTGTGTTAAATGTGGATTGCACGATTAGAGGACAGAGCGTTTGATATACGCAAAAGGACACTCGTGAAGAAAAAAAAGTCGAGGAAGCTAACACTTGGAACATTCAGCTTTATGTGAGTGTCTTTTCCTTTTCATATGCGAGGTGGCGGAGGTGGATTATAATAAGAAGAGACACTGGCTAGCTAAAGAGTCAGTGTATCGACTGGAGTAAAGATTGTGCAAGGATCGCAGACATCCGCCGCCCTAGACCGTTGTCGTTGCGAATATAAAGTCTGCCAGGCCTCCCAGCACATGTGGCGACTCAGTAGCCCATGTCCGGTTCGCAATCCGGCCGCAGTGGGGCGCATCAGCGCTTGCGTCAATTTTTTTCTCCGAGGGTGAAACTCTTACTTCTATTCTACTCTCTTTTCGGCACTAGAAAAAAGACTAACTTCTCTCTTGTCACGGCATTGTTCTATTCGTGGCCGCATGCGGCTTTTGTTTGTATCTGTGATGAAGAATGTATACGAAAAACAGATAGTTATGTCGCAAAAAAAGGCTATATCTGAAGAGGAGGAGGAGCGAGATGTGATCTTGCTGTAGTTTTATAATTTCTTTGGTTTTTGAAAAGTTGGGGTATGCCTTCGTTCGGACCACGAATTGTGCGTCCTTGAAGAATTCTGATGTGGCCATAATTAAGACTAGTTGTTTTTTTTATAAAGTACTTTATTAGGTCGGCGATGATGCCCATTATTTTGAGTTGGTCCTGCTTTCAAGTAGCTAAAGCTTTTTGTTCATTCACTGGACTGAGAAGGTCTCAGTATTGGCCATGGATCTTTGAAAGTGCCGGAAAACACATTTCCCGGTTTTACCAGAAATCAGCAAAAAAGAAACTTAAAAGGCTGGCGTGCGTTTTTTGAACATATCGAAGTAACTTCCGAGTTTAGTTCTTTGCAGATGGAGGAACGAGAAGAACACGTGCAGTTGGGATGGCGACGAGATTGACTTCATTCGAATGAAAGGATCGTGGGGCCAATCCGAAGGCGACACGATATTTGGGAAATCTGATCAGGCCGGTAAGTCCTCACATTACGAGGAATTTTCGAATGAGTGAGCCATTAGGACAAAAAACTTGATCCTCGAGAAAGCAAATCATATGAATATACTTCCTCCCTTCGCCCGGCGAAATTTCGTAAGATGGAAGTGTGTCAAGTGGTACAAGGATCGACAACTATAGAAACACCAATCATGATGGTGTGAGATGCAGGTGTTGTGAGATCATAACAATGTCGAAATCGCTAGAACGAGACGGGTAGCACTAAGTAAGAACCAGTAGACGAGTGCTGACGCTAATTCAAACTCATACCACCTATCAAATCAAATCACTTACAAAAGTGAGTTTTTGAAAGTGAGAAGAACGTCTTGAAGCGAAATCGAACAATTTGGAATAACAGTCGAATTATTCTGGAGCAGAAATCGAATTACCCTGCAAATTTATGCAACAATTCGATAATTTGCTTGGCATAGTCCCTGAGGCTTAACGTTATCGCATAAAGTCGGTGGTGAAACAAAATAAGAAAACGGCAACTATAGTCGCCAAAAAATCTTAAATCACAGCTGGAGAAAATTCTGTGTTGATAACTTTCTTTTAAGGGTGCGCCATGCACTTCACTTCCATTCATAATAATGGTGGCATTTTAAATGCGACTCGGCTTGCACAATTACCATTAGTGGCCAACCGATGTGAAGTCAATCTTTCCATCCTCCTAAACATGCTCAAAAGGATAAAAAGGATAAAGCATTTGCCGTTGATCAATCCCGTTTTGGGATGCGGCACGCATTCTACTTCCATTTGTACATTCGCAGTGGCGTTTGAATGCGATGTGGCCTATACAATGACTTGCGGGGGCCAGCCGATGTTCAAGTCAGTGTTTTTATCCTCCCAGACAAGTCTGGTACCAAACCGACCCCGGAGGGATGGAAGGCTTTGGTTGGCCCGGGCGACTCACGACCCAGGATTTGATCCCCGGACCGCTCGCGTGGTAAGCGCGCCACTTGTCACTACACCACTTCCCCCAGAATGTTTGGTTACAATTAATCAAACAGGAGGATATGGGTGGCTTGATTGAGGTGTACGGCTTTCGAACCAGATTTTGATTCCCGGAGCGAGCGCGTGGTAAGCTACCCTAACAAGCCTTTTCCGCCCCTCACAAAAGACTCACAATGAATATAAAAATTAGTTTGCATTTTTCGATACATTTTTTCAATAAGCTCATGTTTATATGAACCCATCCTTTGCACTCTTATAGGTTCTCCGATCTCTGAAGCCTGTACGAATCGTACTCCCTTCACGAAAATATACAGTTAATTCCACCCAATATGCCCTCTCCGATGGGTAAAATACAGGCTCCCATAGAGGAATCCTGTACGCTGGTTTATCTTCGTCTTCTTCCCCGAGAGGATTTGTAGACGCTCGTATCCCCAGAAATTAAACGCGTCTTAAAAAATTGAGCGTGTGACTTTAGGTATTAACACTACTACTTGGTTTATGAAGATTCAACTTCCTACCCTCTATTTCAGAAAACGAGAAGAGCGTCGAGTGCAGACCACACACCACAAGTGACGACGGCCAAGAAAAAGAAAGAAAAAGCCACTTTTTTTTGGCCGTCGTCACTTGTGGTGTGTGGTCTGCACTCGACGCTCTTCTCGTTTTCCGAAATAGAGGGTAGCTACTGATGAGAATAAAAAATTAGTACATTTCAAATGATTTCAGGAGCCTCCATATTCACATTCGAATTAAAATTCGGAAGCAAACTCGAAGTTTTTTTTTCTGAAATTTGGGTTGATTGTTTTATTTTGAGAACTTATGATTTTTTAGGTTTAGCAATTTGTATATTTATGTAAATAATTAGAGTTGTAAGGTTCCGAAGCAGAAGCAAAGAAGCAGCAAAAAGCAAAGAACTAGAAGCATGTCATGAACAAGTCTAGCTCAGACTTCATCTATCTAAGAATAACTGGCTCAAAATTCAATTGTTCAAAATTACCACGCAATTACATGGCGTGCTAATGTGTTTTTCAGATGGATATTTTCTGATTGCTGGTTCGCAGCAAAAATTGTCGCCAATGAGCTCAGCAATGTTGGTCAGTGATCCTATACAGTGTCAGGAAGGTGATGGCACTCTCAAGCTGAAGTTCTGGGCATCGCCCAATGTGAAGGTCAGGGTCTGCACAAGGTACGCCGAATTTTCACGATGAATCGGAAATTGTTACTAAAAAACGGAAATTACCTGTTAATAGAAAACAGACCATAATCAGGAAATGCAAATCTAGCAAAAACAGCTTAAGTATACCCCTTATCTACCTAATATAGAACACTTTGCAGTTGCTAATTTTGTTCTGGAAAATGCACTTTCAAGTGAGGACGTGGATTTCATAACTGCATCGCGAAGCTCAAAAAGGGTGGTAAATAAAAACACACTTGCAGGGGAAAGCTGAGTTATGAAAAAAATGACGTTGCCCCAGGCAGAAAATGGATCCATATCTCTCACTTCACGGACTCGATTACACCATCAGAACGGCGTTTGACCTTAACTTAAAGGCATATGCCATGAAATTCGGATTTGGGACATTTGCTCACCAAAAGAAAGGTAGAGGTGTGAGCGATGAAATAGTGAAGAAAAAACAAAGGAATTGACCTACAACGAACAATTCCAGAAAATTGGGGCACTCGTTCTACCTGTTAATTTTCGCTCTGGGCAAGCCAGGGTGCAAGCCAGTGTTTCGTTCGGATCTGTAGAACCCGACAGCGTATATTATGCCAACAATCATCCTTGGATTGGTATGGATATCTAGGGCGCTCCTTTTAATATTAGGCCTCATGGAGGCAGGACAGGGCTCCCAACGATGGTGACGGTCACCACGGGTAAGGTTTCGTGTGCAATAGCCCATCTCGAACGCGCCACGCCTACATCCATTAAGGGCTTAGGCTCTTCTACAGTCTTATACTATGCCTTGATGCTACTGCTTGGGCTTACCAAAACGCCCTCTTCATTAATCGCAAACTCGTCCGCTCTTGAAATAAAAGAGCGTGAGTAGTGTCTTCTTTCTCGGTTTTCAACAGCTCTGTTTTTTTTTACAGATGCACCATTTGGTACCCCTTTCCAATTTCCATTTACTACCACTTCCCATTTCAACGAGACCAGCTCAAGCGAAAGCTGTATTCTGGGCTAAACGGTCAAACAGACTGCAAAAAAATACATTCAAAATGTGCCGTCCTCAGGGTTGATCGTGCATCCACTGTCAAGCCCATTGAAATGCGCCATGCCAGCAACCCCTTCTGAAAATGGAGACGTCTTCGTCATTCTGTTCAGGTCTTACATGCAATAACAGCGGCTTGAGTCAAAATCAGAGCAATTTTTACTCTCTTAAGCAAAACTTGGACCATTCAAACAGGGCCATGCGTGTCGAGAAAACACGTATTTGTGGCTAGTCGAATGTATTATATATAAGGGGGAGACAAAATCGTTGTTTGTCGCTGGTGGCAACTGGACGTCGGGATGAGTTAAATAAGGAGGTTATTTGTAATTTTTCGAGGGGATTGAGATAGCCGTACGTGGCTGGAGGTGCAGATGTAGCGAACATAGAATTTTCCTGAAAAAAAATTAGGAAAAAAAACTCCCACCGATATTTAGCAAACATTAAAACTTTTTCGTAATTCTTATCATTCAAGCAGTTTTCTTTCACGCCACTCCGCCCCTTTCCCCTTCAAGAGTTTTTCGGGAGCGAAAGCAAGTCAGGTAGGACCACATTTGCTTGCACTACGACAACCATCATAAGCAAAGGGGGAAGGCCGGGTCAACCGCGCATTGCGCAGCTCTCAAAGAGGGGGTCGGACTTGAGTTTTCTTTTTCGGAGAGAGGATCGTATTTTGGGTTGGTGAAGGTCAAAAGGTAGAAGAAAGAAAGATCGTACGTAGTAAAAGTTAGAGGATTTTTTGTTTAACATGGGGTGAGGGTGGTGGTCGGGTGGGGAAGGGGTGCGAATTCTGATTGAACCAGATTTTCACTCTCTGATAGGAATTCAGGCACTTGATTAATAAAGAAGTCAAATTAAATCAAAAGGACAACCTTTACACGGTACAAGTTTGTACTGTGAGGCTTAAATCACTGCGGAGATCTTAAGTGACGCTTGCTGGCTTACTGATGTCAGCACTCTGGTCTTATCAGTCACCTAGCCAACTTATGGACATGGATGGTTAAGAAAAGGTCCACACAGAAATCGCCGCACCAACTGCCGCGCGCGACGATTCTCGCCGCGTGAGCGGCGTGACCTCATTAGCCGACGATTGAATTGACCGTCTCCCGTGGGGAAGAGGTCGTATTGGGGGAGACTACTAAGGCTGCTTCTGGTGGTGGTGGGGGTTGTATCGAAACCCCTAAAGAGGTGAGGGGTCCTAAAATTCTTGAAATCTGCGCAACGCACGGTTGACCGTATGAGGGAGTTCGCAATGATCTCGAAACTTGCCCAGCGCGACAGTAGAGCTCGGCAAGAAGTCTATGGGTAAAGGATATGGAAGTAAGGCGAGGTTGATGTAAGCAGATAATGAGCTCAAAGGAAGGTAGTTTGTAGTGATGAAGTCGAACATTACTGTTCTTTCTCGTCCCCCAGTCCACCCAGCCCGCCCTTCAGGACCCCATCGGATTGAATGCGCATGCTTGAAGCAGAAAGGTGGATTGTGAGGATAGTAGGGTTTGGGAATGCATAAGAATCTATCTGCCCACTGGAGAAAACTGCAAGGTAAACCATCGAGAACGCTCTTCCAGAGACAGCCCTCATGACACAGTTTATTTTGGAAAGTTATCAGCCGGCTGCAAGAAAAAATTGTGTGGCGAGAGGAGAAGGCGACGGTAAAAAGTCGAAGATGCATAGAAATGAGCGAAACGCATGCGCGGTCCGCGAACTCACTTCTAGGGGCAGTGCGGGTGAGGGGCGGAGTCACGAGAGAAAAATTGAACCCTATTTTCCCGCCTCGCAACTCGCGCCGCAATCTTGGTGCAACCAGTGCACTTGCGGACAAGGATACATTTTTTCGTGCAAGCAGTTGATTCTTCGAAGCAATCGTAAAATGTGCATTTGAATGAGTCTAATTTCGCATTTCCAGTTCCTCTGGAAAGGAGCACTTATAGACGAATCCCGAGAATCCTTCTCAATAGTCCTGATTAATACTAATTTCAATACGACCGCTCAAGAAAGAACAGCTTATTGGGAAAACGAAATGTCTTTCAGAGAAAAAAAATTCTAGAGCTCAATTAAAGCTTCTGAGACTAATTCGCAGTATCCAGCTACTTAGAAGTAGCAGTGCAATTTTTTTTGAATACAGTACCATGTTTCAATGTATCGTTGAAAGGAGACCGTCAATGGGCAAGCGATATCAATGGTGCAGTGAACCGCTGAAAAGAAATGGGACAAAACTGGCCAAAGTGATAATTCCAGGAACAATTTGGTACACATTCGAGGTAGCGTTGACTTTTCTTTGAGATCGTTATCTTGTAATACATCTAACAGACGCTAACAAGTTTGAACCTTCACCCTCACCCCCCGCCCCCACCAGAGTCAACCCTGCGTTGCGCAGTTCGCAACGGCACGTTGAGAGATCCTCAACGCACGCTGTATGGGCGGAGACGCAGACGGCTCGAGCATGCGAGTGTGAATGTTCGCGCGAGAGAACGTGTCTAATCGGGCGAAACTGCGCAACGTGGCCGTTGAAAACTGCGCAACGCAGGGTTGACTCTTCTGCCCCCACCTCGTCACGAAGGAAACATAGAACTGATAATATCAGAGATGGCTATGTAGTCACAAGAGGCTCCGCACAGGCACGGTAGGGATCGAATTCAAAACAGGAGTTACCCCGCGGAAACTATGCCTTTCCTTGAATAAATGGTACTACACTTGTCTGGAGAATCACATTTTTTAGCGTTACGGCCATGAACCGCCGTTCATTCAACTATAATCATATAAAATGAGTAGTTACTTCTTATATGATAGTAAAGTGCATTGCCCGCACTAACACGGTTTCGAAGGAAAAAGATATTTCAAATCTTTTAAATCGCTTCCCCTTTCGTTGATGAAATAGAACTCTATTTGACCCACTTAACACAATAGGGTTTAACAGCCAATAAGATGACGAGTAATTTGGCGATATTCTCAATCCGGACAAGGAAGGCCTATCGGGTATCATGGCCATTCAAGGAGTGATGTACCGCTAGACGCTGATCTCAAATCTACCTTCCAAATCTGCTAAACGATTCTCTGAAGGGAGTTATGAAGCAAAACAGCGCAACGGCAGTGGTCGGGATTTGCAGTCAAAACGTCGTAGGATCGGCCCCTGATCGCGTCTACTGTTTTGCCTTCTTCAGCAGTACAGCTAAAAGGCTTTTCATAGCCTATTTGGTCTAATTCGTGAACAACGCAAGACAGTAAACGCGATCAGGGGCCGAACCTTCGACGTTTTACTGAAAATCCCGACCACTGCCCGTTGCGCTGTTTTGCTTCATAACTCCCTTCAGAGAATCGTTTAGCAAATTTGGAAGGTAGATTTGAGATCAGCGTTCAAAGGCACATCTAGCGGTATACATCTCTTCTTGAATGGCCATGGCGACTTGGGAGCCTTTCCTTGTGAGAAGGCACAAAGGTACTCAAGCGCTGGAGGGTTACCATCAGTGGATACCGGATACGGCCCATAATACGTGTGGCATTCTAGCCGAGGTCCGTACGACTTACCAAATAGTGCGAGCGGCACCGCTCCTAGATGAGCCAGCGCTTCTGAACATAGTGCTACTTCTGAGTGCGAACTTCCCGAACTGTGAGCGTTCCTAGGTTACCCGACAGTGAAGCTCGTCGCTCCGCAGAAGGCAGAGTAGGCGGATGAGTTGCAGCGGGTACTAATCGCTTACCTGTACGGCCTGCATCGCCACCGCACGCGTTCAGACTTCTGCCTTCTTGTTCGCGCGTTGGGCCTTGCGGTTACCGAAGTGTCTAGTTTGAAGCAGTAAGTATGGCAACGTGCTGGTATCTCTTGGCGCAGTTGGCTCACCTTAGGCTGACATACATGTTGGTCCATTTCTGGTTCCTGCTTTCGTTTGAATGGTTCTTCTCAATAGAAGCCCCCCACCGAACTGAACACCGCGACCGTACCCCCACTACGCTACACCATGGTGGTCCGACGCTATTCGAGTGTACAAAAGAAGCGTTAGGAGTTCGATGTATTTCAGGGCAATATGCTACACAGTGATATGGAGGCGGGCTCAGCTCAGGAAAAACTGCTTTAGATCCATGTAAGACTCACGAGTTTCATGCTTTATCACGTTGTTCGCTGCTAAGCGCAACGCGAGTAAAACGAAGTTGTCCGCAGATCAGCTAACTAAATTTCTTTTCTAGTTCTTTCAAGATACTAATTAGTTGCACATTCATATTCAGCATGTAGTCGAGGCGTACAACTTTACCCTGGACGCTTTCGGCAAACAAGGCGGTGCTGCTATCATCGATGACATCTCCTACAATACAAGTGCGGTGTACCAGTGCCGCATGAGTAAGGATTTCAGTCTATCTTCTCTTTTCTTCTTTGATTTGCATTTTTGGGTGTGAGGGAAAGGAGAGGTAAAATATAAATGAAAAACCATTGCTGAAAATGTGCGCAAGTTCAAAATGCTTCACAGCTCCCATCAGTGAAGTAAGTGCATCATCACGCTTAGTGGGATTGTCCTGCATGGGTGTATAAACACGACATGAGAGAAATAGCCACGGAAAATTACTGTACCCTGAGCGTGTAAAATTTTACAATTTTTACCCACACATGTACGTCACAGCTTAGCGAGACGGCGTATTTTTTTCGCTTCATGAGCGGTTTCATTAAAAAAAGTACAGTAACTCAATAGTCTCTGATAAGGGATTGTACTTTCTGTGATAAATCATGCAGTCATTAATGCATTCGCAAGGCAACCGATAACATGTAATACTCCTTGGATGTTTCCAGTCGCAATTAGGTGGATAAAAGTGATAGCCAAGAACTTACACTTGCACTAGAACTACTGTGGAATTGGCCTGTTGCAGGATAGAGGATAAATAAAAAGGATAAAGCATTTGCCGTTGATCAATCCCCTTTTTGGGATGCGGCACGCATTCTACTTCCATTTGTACATTCGCAGTGGCGTTTGAATGCGATGTGGCCTATACAATGACTTGCGGGGGGCCGATGTTCAAGTCAGTGTTTTTATCCTCCCAGACAAGTTAACCGACCCCGGATGGATGAAGGCTTGGTTGGCCCGGGCGACTCACGACCCAGGATTTGATCCCCGGACCGCTCGCGTGGTGAGCGTGCCACTTGCCACTACACCACTTCCGCCGCTTAAAGGATACCAGAAAAAAATCGCGACAGCGCGATACTTTTTTATAATTTTAACTACGCTACTTAACTTTCTATTTTCAGTTCCACATTATGAACCGCCAGTGAAGCTCTCACCCAAAACGTGCTCAGCCCTACAATGCGACTTTGAGGGCGGTTCCTGCCTTCAAACTCTTGATTCTAGTGATTGGAGGATCGTGTAAGAGAGCCAGAATAGGATCGCGAATCCATGGCCATTCGCCACAGTTGAGGTAAGTGGTCAGCAGTTAAGCATGGCCTACCACGCACTTGCGTGCTCGTGTGCATGTCGACGAGGTTAGGTAAGAAGGGCGACCAAGACGAAGTGATTAGACATGGGAGGGCGGCGTCCAGTGATGACGTACTTGAACGTCATTGGTGGAAGAGCGTCGTAAGGCGGTTCCAGCCACACTCCCAGCGCGCTGAGGGTCCAGTCCACCACTGGCCTCGCCACCCTCCGTCCTTATCGCTGCCCGTAAAAGCTACTAACCGAAATCAGGTCATCTACTACCACTTGATCAGTGCAGCTCAGAATCAGGCTCAAATTCTATTCCGAAAATATGCTAGCTTTGGAAAACGAAGAAAAGGGTGATCACCTTTTGAGTTAGGCTCTATTAGAACAAAGAAACCTGAAATCATCGCAAAAAGGTAGCCGGAGCCATCAGTGCTACTAAGTGAAAGGCGATACCTGTGTTGCCGAGCACAAGTTCAAGTTAGGACAGCCAGGTGGAGGCCAAGGGTGACGTCAAATTAATCTGAAAGGACTTCCTGGATGGGCAGTGTGCTACTTCATTATTCATGACTTCCATAGGTGCATTCAACGAATAATTCATTTCCGCCTCCAACAAAAACGACTATGCTGAAAGCTCAGTGCCATGTCTTTTTTAGTGACTTTAAAGCAACACCCCCAGCAGAACCGTGTCGACGAATCGTTCAGTGGGTGGGATAGAGTAGCCCACGAGTAGCACAGATGTGCCGTTGTCGCGGCTCGAAAGTGCGCGACAATGGCGCTAGGGTCTTACAAAGTCAGCATTTGGCGACTAATCTTAGCATTTGGACGAGTTACGTAGCGCACACCCCATGACACGCAACGTGGATTACGGCGTAGCGGCTAATTCAAATACGCGCGGGTTAGTTGAGCCGTGGAGCAGGCAAGTTCGTACAACTCGTCTGGCCCCGCCCCTTCCTTATTTCGAGGAAATCCTTGTTTAGGGCTTCATCGACGGTTTTCTTTGCTTTTTTCCATCTGAGTCAACTCGGTGTTCCATAACTCCATTATCGACCGCTGCTAGCCCAAAAATTTGATCTGGATGTTGCTTTAAGATCACTTCACAAGGTGAAGACAGTGGGTACAGTAACCTGTTTGGAAAAAGCAGAAGCAGTAGTGGCGCAGCAGTGAAGAATGAAGTTGAGAAAAATGAGCCGAAATCCTCCCGTTCGAGGGGTACAGCGATAAATGTCGTCATCACGTAACCGCCCCGCTCTACC
>MU896344.1:0-10416 GCA_036418205.1 Ostertagia ostertagi | reverse complement strand
TATTGACTCCTATCTGCCGCTGCTACCAACTTAGGCCGATGTCAGACTTTGCGAATCGCGCGATTCGCTAGCGTCCGCGGTCGCGTTGCGGTACCAGCCAATTGAGTGATTCACTGGCCGCGACGCGACCGCAGACGCTAGCGAATCGCGCGATTCGCAAAGTCTGACATCGGCCTTACCAAATGCCCTGTGAAACGAGTACCCAATATTATGGGCAAAAGAATAAGGAATGCTGTTTCAGCTCTGATCAACCTCTTTTTGAATTCTGCCATGCATTCTTCTCCACTCAGATCCAAGTGGCACTTGAAGGCTTTTTAGCCTTAGAAAAACTTGCAAATGCTAGAAGTTCTAGCTTTTTTTTATCCTCATTCGCGAAACTCATGCCAATTAATGGATTCTGGAAAAAAGACTTCGAGGTCCGTCGAAGGCTCGATCCGGGATTAAGGCACGTTCACCTCACCCCCGATCGTGGTAGACAGGCGGACAAGCGTTGATGTTATACCCTTTTGCGGCTTGAAAGTGCGCGACAAAGGCGCTAGAAGCTCGCTCAACCCGCAATCCACACCTTCGTCCGCAAGCCCCGCCTTCCGCTGTCGGTTGCCACGTGGCGCTGCTTGAAAAGCGCGGGCGCAGTTGCGGAGCGGTAGCATTGGTGGTCAATGTCATTGGAACTAGAGTAATAGATCTAGTCATTCGTGAAACTACCTTCTTCATCCCAAGGCGAAATGCGGCTGAAAGAGAGGGCGGCCTTTTCTTCCATTATTGAACGCTCTTACCCACCCATTTCATCCCGAGGCTTGCCTCTAAAACAATAACCCCAGATAGGGCATGTGGAACAATTTATTTTGTGGATAGAATAGTTTCCCCACAAGTAATACAGGACAACCGCGCGACAAAGGTATGGCCCTACAAAATTAAAAGGATAAAGGATAAAGCATTTGCCGTTGATCAATCCCTTTTTGGGATGCGGCACGCATTCTACTTCCATTTGTACATTCGTAGTGGCGTTTGAATGCGATGTGGCCTATACAATGACTTGCGGGGGCCAGCCGATGTACAAGTCAGTGTTTTTATCCTCCCAGACAAGTCTGGTACCAATTAACCGACCCCGGAGGGATGGAAGGCTTGGTTGGCCCGGGCGACTCACGACCCAGGATTTGATCCCCGGACCGCTCGCGTGGTAAGCGTGCCACTTGCCACTACACCACTTCCGCCCCTGCCTGCAAAATTAGCGCATTTAAACAAATGAGAGCAAGTGGACGGGTTCTTTGTCACTTTCTGTACACGCAAGATCACGCCTGATTCAAATACGCGCGGTTGTGAAGCTTTAGAGCAAACGATTTCAGAGAATTCGTCCACACAGGCCCTCTCCTCATCTCAGCGGGTGAAAGAGTCCTTGTTAGATTGATGTCAGGCTTTGCGAATTCGAGCGATTCGCTGTGCGCGACGCGACCGCGAACGCTAGCGACCATAGTGAGTAACTAGTAACGAATCGTTCAATTCGCAGTCTGGCATCGGCCATAAGGGCTTCAACATCAGTTACTTTGCTTTTTTCACTTTTATATCGGTCAATTCGGCGTCTACACTTTTTTGTCGACTGCTGCTCACCCACCATCTTGATCCAGATGTTGTTTTAATTGATACCAGACGAGGTTTGGCTACTTGGGAGCGATCTGACCCGGATGCAAGTGTACTGCCGCACCACTTATCAATGAATCACCATTACAATAGGAATTTCTCCGCCTTCTATCATGTTTACATGGAGAATCCTAGTGCAAGTCCAAAAAAATCCAAGTGCCAAATTATGTGAAAAATACGGCATTACAATATACCACTGCTTCCACATTTATCAAGAAATTAGGCCGGCTTCCACTGATTTTTCGTTATTTTTTAGGTTGGCAACAGATCGCCGATGCCGCCTCTATATTCACACAGACGTGCGGATGCTCTTCTCGCAAAATAACACACTGGACGCGTTGAATCTGGAGTTGAACGGTCGCGTCGGACAGGACTCGGCTCGATATCGTCTTCTAGTCGAGACCGAATTGCCACGACATCCACGCTATTCACCAAAGAAGTGATTTCTAGCTTGTGGTTTATTCCAATTTTTCAGGGTTTTTTACGGGCAGCGCAGCTGCCGTCATGTCTCTAAAGAGAATTCCACGCTTATAGCGTTTTCATGTAGCTAGTTCTGTACATACTGTAGCCATAAAATAGTTATGGCGTTGAGTGTGACACAATGTCTGCAATGATGACTTTTCTTAATAGACGGCATTGTTCACGTTTGCAGACATTGCGTTTCACAACGCTGGGTTAGGCTGCATTCACACTTGGCAAGCTAGCAGCCTGCGCGTCGGCTGCGTCGCTGAGCCTAATGAAAATTAATGAACGCTCTACGCACGGAACCTTCTCTACAAAGCGCTTCCCTTAAAGCAAGAGATTACGATAAATGTGTGTGGGCAAGCATAGAAGCACATGCACCAGGGAATCACTAGTCAGGGGCAAAAGGAACGAATGTGGCCTTTTCGTGGCCAAACGCTTGCTAGTTCAGCGCACTGGGGCTGCCAATCCTTTCTGAGCTCCGCCTCTGCCTCCTGTGCCCCGCCCATCAGTATTTTGCTAACAGCATCATAGCTCTTACATTTGGATGAGGTTTTTCACTTCGAGTACGTATCCTGTAACTTCCCCATGAGATGCAGTTCTCGTCTTGAACAGTCCCTCCTTCCCTCCTCCTCCCCAACCCACCCGTTGGTGACCGGTAACTTGGTTGAAAGCGCAGACGAAGAGAGCAGCGCGCGGCCAAGTTAGCGCCCTATTTCGTTTCTGAAGAGAGGGGATCCACCCATGAAGAGGTCCCGCTAGCGCCGTCATAGCTCGGCGCTGAGCGTGCTCTAAGCAAGCGGTTTGCAGTTACCCACCGATAGGAAGCCATTACAACGCTTCTTAGCGACGCGAAGTGGGCTGCTCCGCCCACTGATGTACTGCGTCGATGCAATCGATACGCATGCCTCACATTTGCGGCCGGCTGTAGGTTTGCCGAGTGTAAATGCAGCGAAATTGACATCTCCGGTTCCTTAGTGATTCATATTGCCTGTCCAAAGTTATAATAGAGGTGTTAGCCAATGAACCTTAGCACTTTCCAAATATTGCTCTTATTTGCTTGCACCTCCACTTTTTATGTCATTTTTTTCATTTTTAGTCTGCTTTGTTCAAATTACTGCATTTTGTATTGTATATGTAGATGTAAATGATGTACATTTCTTAAAAGATTTGGGTAGTGAAATCTTTCTCTCCTTGTCCTTATTCATTTTTATCGTCATCATCATCACCATCATCATTGTCATCGTCACTAACCAACCCATTTTTGTTTCACAAATACACGTAAAAGCTAGTTGTTCAGTTGCCTTATAGAGATATATACCAATCGATAGCTATTTTTTGTACATTATTGATCCAGGGACTTTCATAGTGGCATAGTGACGTGCGCATTCATTCGTTCAATCATTCATCCATTCATTCTGTCTCAGTTTATCGATTGGGTCAGTGCTGTCGTCAGCGTAGATTGTTCTTGCTTTTTGCCTCGTCGCCAATACAGTTACTCATTCTGCCGGTAAGTCTTCTACCCCGCCTCCTCTCTTACGTCGACTCCGCCCACGCAATCTTTTACTACCTTGCATTCGCCGTTATTTGTGATACGTTCACCGTTTACAACGCTAGAATATTCCTGAAACATTCATAATGTTTTTCCTCTTTTTTGTGGTAAAGAAGTTTTGTTATCGCTGTTTTTTGGTGTGTACCAATGACAAATAGGAACGTTTACACGCATCAAAGGCAGTGGAAATCGCGACAGAGGGGCGGAACGGTTTTGATGACGTTGATGTTGTTTGGGTGGTCGTCATGGGAGGGACGGCGCTGGGGGTGTGTTCGTGACACGACGGACCTTACGATCCTCTACGCTTTAGCACTACTGACGCCATAATTACCGTCCTCCTCTAAGCCATCACATCCACTGCTGCCTTCAAAGAGCTTTTTTTTACTGTGGACTCGTTGTTTCTATTCGACGAAAAGGACCACAACATACACGCGAAGTTCGACAGCAGTTGCGACTTTGCAAATGGTATCACTTGCAGTGTACGGACCACTGAAGGTTTCTCTACAGGGTGGGCCAAAATTATGAGGACCAAGACTTTGTGTCGTTAATAGCGCATATTAGCTTGATGGAAACAAACAAACTTCAGGGAATTGTTTGTAACGATCTGCCACCTTTACATTTACACGAGCCTTCAGATGAAGGGGATGGCGCGTGCGGTGGCACGCAACTGAGGCGTGTCAAAATGTTTCCAGGCCTTCTGCTCTGCTTTCTTCAGGGAATCAAAGTTTTGTGGGGCATTTATTTGCGCTTGCATCCAGGGTGTAAAATACAGAAATCTAGAGCTATTAGGTGGAAGGTTCCATTGTAACAATTCTTCGAAAGCAACGAACTCGAAAAATCGCTTTTAGAGAATTTTTGCTTTATTCTTGGGTGCTCGGTCCTGTAAAAGTCCCAAGTAGACTACTCAAGTGGCTTTCTATCCACTACAGATGTGGAGTCTTTAGAGTGTCTGGCTGGGTTTTCACATCAATTTTTTCATTTTGGGAGTACGAAAGTCGACAAGGGGAGACCTAGTTTCTGCATCTGATAATTGTCCTGGTGGTAACTGTAACTTTCGAGTCTCCGAATTTTCCATTTGTGGGTTCAAAACTTAAAGGCACGCTCCGCGATTAGGCGCGCTCGCCTGTTCCATCCCGGGGTAGTAGGCAGGCGGACAAGCGTTGATGTCGCGCCCCTTTTGCTTGAAAGTGCGCGACAAAGGCGCAAGGAGCTCGTCCGACCCGCAACTCACACCTTCGTCCGCAAGCCCCACCCTCCGCTGTCGGTTGCCACGTGGCGCTGCTTGAAAAGCGCGGGCGCATTTGAGGCAGCGGTCCCATTGCGATCCAATGTCATTGGCACTGGAGCAACTAGAGTTAGGTTCGTGAAACTCGTCCAACGCGCCCCTTCTCTATCCCAAGGTGGAATGTGGCTGAAATAGGGGAGGTCTCTGTACGGGGCGTAATCGGTGGTTTCGTTTGCTTTCCTTCTCTTTTACAGACCACCTCCCACCTCTAGCTTCATAACTGAACGCTTTTTCCACACCTATTTTATCCCGAATCTTGCCTTTAATTATGATTTTAACTGTTGCCTATAAGAGCTTCCTGATACGTTAGACTGCCGCTAGATGTAACGTGCCAGAGCCCCTAGTGAGTTCAATTTGAGGACTGACTCAAAGTGATGTAGTTATTTCACTAGTTTTGAGAACTTCATGAAATTTGGTTTCATTAGGAAGAAGACATTGTACCCTTTCACATAGTGCACAGAAAACGAGATGAAAATGGACGGAAAAAAGTGGATATGACTGCGCGCGCACGCGGTCCTCATAATTTTGGCCCACCCTGTATGTTCTTGCGCACCGGCTGAGGCACTGCTCGAGACGCATAGTGTTGAATGATTTGTCTTTTGAGAATGGGGCGTGTGTCATGCAGTGCTACAATGATATAAGGAGCAGCAACTGAAATTTTCTGCTTTTAGCCCCACCATTCTCAAGGAACGTCCAACCCACCCGGAGCATGTGCCTCTTCTCCTTCCTTAGTGTCTATCCAATTCTTTCCAGTCCTGGAACGAAAATGTGAATTTATAGTAAGTTACACCCCAGTTGGTTTCGATGTCGATGACAATGAACGCTGCTAGAGAACTCACAATGAAGAGCAGTCCTCTAATAGCGCTGAGATAACTCGGGGATCGTGAATACTGCCTGTCCGGATCACAAGACATGCACGTATTATTCGCAAATTGAAGTATATCTGTGTTGCTATTGAAGCAAATTAGTAACTTGTCGAAATCAACAGACTTTAACAACGCAACATTGCAAAATCGTAGAAACTTTGTAAATACGTGCTGAACACATCGACGTCCGTACCGATTTCGGCCCATGTCAGACATGTGACATTCCCTGTATTTCGGAAAACACGGAGAGCGTCGAGTGCAGATCACACACCACAGATGACGACGGCCAAGGAAATAGTGGCTTTGTCTTTCCTTTTTCCTTGGCTGTCTTCACTTGTGGTTAGTGGTCTGCACTCGATCGTTTCCCGCTTTAGAGGGTGTACAGGGGAGGGCAAAAAAGTCACTTTGCCTATGGCGCATATCATCAAACTTTTCGTCGCAAAGGATGCCGCTGTTATTGGGAGTTATACGGCAAATTATTCCTTAGATGTCCCCCCATAAGCAGAATCAGGCCCACCTTCGCTGCGTTCACCGTCTCCAGAATATGACGTCATCTGTCATCACCGTCGAGCTTAAGGAGGCCTACATAATCGCTCCATTCTGAAGCTGCTACATAAATTTCTTCAATCGGATAACTGGTGAATGGCTTCTTAGGGACACTAGCTCTGACTATGCAAATGGCTTTTGACCAGCGTTTCAGAGACGTCGTAATCGTCTATGGTTTCTCGACGACCTCGTTGAGCTCGTACCGCGAACCATGTTTCCGTGGGAAAATCTTCTGATGTCGTCGGTGTAGAAAGCCCCTATGTAATTTTTCTGATAGAATAGAATGTGCTTTCAATATGCAATTGAGCTCATTTGGTTTGGTTCTGGCAAAGTGTAATTAATTCTGTTTTGAATGTGAGTGAGAGTGACTCTTTTTTTGGCCCCCCCCCGTATTTCTGGTCTCCGCGCAGACCCGACCATACACAAATGTCACATCCGGGACATTTTCGGCTAATGTTTGTTCTTAAGTCTTATTCAGATTATATTTTCAATCGAGACACTTTGCAGTTTCCTGGTGAATTCAAAAGACTGATGAAGTAAATGGTCATTAAATGGTCACAAAAATAATGGAAAAGTTCGAAAGAGAAATCTAAACCGATTACGTTACCGGTCGTGCACAAATGTAGTGGGGGAGTTTCGACGTGTATACCTGACGATGTACGGGCTGCAGTGAGTTAAAAAAATAACTATCTGGCGTTAATTTCCATACCATGATTCCAATCCTTTTATTCTAGTTAGGCTGCTTGAAAGCCATTGTTAGGGTTACTTACCAGTTCTCTCGCTTACACGATCAGGTAAAAGAATGAGTGCTTCAAAGTATTGGAGTAGCGGAAGATTAGCTTATTTTTGGTGTTGCGCAGAAACAGAAAAATAAAGTAAATCCATCATGTCGAAGATGGGCAGGAAGGAGCAGGATCATGGGCGAGAGGCCGCCTAAGCGCAGATCCTGCTAATACGGGGTGGCCACAAGACCACCCGTGAAAGCCGCGTTATGCGGGTGGTCGCGGTTGATCCCCGTAGCCCATGAACTCCTGACCGCCGCCTCCAGGTCAAAACTCCACGGTTCACCTCATCGACCGTCCCTTCCGCATCATTCCACTCATTCTCACATCATCTCCCCGTCGCCCCGATGCCTCAGGCAATGAGGCAATCGGGGGAGTGGAATGATCTTCGCTGAAGAGGCTACGCCACCAGTCGGCCGCGGGGTTCACCTTCCCAAATCGGACCGAGTCGCTCGCTTTTGGATCGCCCCGACCTTGGAGTCACCGGTCGCCAGCTGTCACTGTGAGCCGATACCCATCGGACCCCATACAGTTGGTTTTATTTGTTAATAAATTCTTTCTTTTTCTGTGTCCCGTCGTGTAGCAAGGGGAGTTCTAGTTCGTAGGTTCTTAAAACTCTAGGGACCACATCCTTATAATCATAAATTTGGACCGATCCTTGCCAGTCTTCCGGCAGTGCGAGGCAAAGTAGAGCGTCAGACCGCTTTCGATTTCGGCATAAGTCGAACTTTTTCTGTCCAGGAAATGAGTTGGGTTGGAAAACAACTAGTGGTTGGGTTGAAAGAAACCGTGCGGAACTTGATGGAGAGCTTATAGAGTAGAGAAAGTAAAAGATGATTCTTGCTTCTCTTCGACGGAATTGATTACACTTGCTAGCTCAACCCGAATGATCCCAACTGAATAGAACCTTTCAATCCATTGAATTTTCAAAGTAGCCTTCTACCCGGCTGATATCAGAAACTTTTTCCACAGAGGCATAATGCACGGTTCGCGCTCAATGGAGTCCTCGACATATCGTTGGCACTACGACCTTACCTATAACGGTGGTCGAAAAGCGATGCTGCATATTGAAGAGTTACCGTCTCTTCGAACTTACCCGCCTACACGTGACCGACTCAAGAAATTATGTAGCAGCTCCAGGTTGGAGCGATTACGATAGGCTTCCTTGAGCTCGAGTTGGTTGCAGATGACGGTATTCTGAATGATGATGGTATTCTGAATCGTGAGCAGGGAGCGAGGACGAGCCAGCTCTGTTAAGCAGGGGGGAGGGAGAGGAGGGGACACAAAGGAATATTCAGCCGTGAAACGTTTATCAACGGCGGCATCTTGTGCGGCAAAAAGTTTTGTGAGGTGACGTGCGTCACGGTTGAGGTGACCCTTTTTCTGCCATGTAAAAGTAGGAGCAGAGACATCACAATCAAAAAAGTTCACACAGCTTTTAAGCTTTTAAGCTAATAGGTAGAAAGTGTTTCTCTGAATTATTCCATCGTCTCGAGTTTTTGTTTGTTCGGAAAATGTTGAAGCATGTAGGTATTAGAATAGCCAATGTTAGTTGGGGAAGATGCTATGGTTTCAAAAGGACTGAAGAGATACCGGCAGTCGTGGTCATCAATGTCAACTCTGCCCGAAAACGACCAGGTGAGGTTCATGACTATGAACTGCGGCAGGTCAGCGGGTTTAACAGAATGCATCACGACCGGAGACGGGAACTATAGGTTCAGTGTTGACCTTGCCACCTCCTGCCACTAGTCCTGTAACCGTTTCCTCACTGCCTATGGGAGACATTTTGTAGCAAAACGCCACTGCAATGGAGCTTTGCTTGCTTTTAGTTTTGGTTTTATAATAAAATTTCATTTGTTGAACTTACGTGTCAATTTTAGAACGTACACGTTCAAGCCTGTGTTGGTATCAGAAGGGCGAGGTGTTTATCAATGTGATATCTATAGAACCAAAACACATGAGATAAAGATATGGTATCAAGACGATATATAAGACCGAGCTATGGTAGGGAAGGTTCAGTTTAGAGTCCAGACTCCAGTGTTCAGCGCCCACTCAATACTGGTTAACACTCTACGGCGAAGCCCAATACCGGATTGAGGTTCGCTACCAGCATCATCGTGTAATCTAATAAAATTTTAAATAACTTGTGTTCAAGTAGGAGTTTTGCGTGACACACAGGGCAACATGGGCACAGCTGAACGCCGCTACAAATTTGGTGCATCGGCTATACGGACTCAGGTCAGTTTAACAGTACTTTCACGGTAGCAGAAGTTCGTTGCGGTTTTCTTATTCCAATATTGGACTTCTTGACTGACCGCACCAACTTAGGGATAAATTCATTGCATTTTTGGCCAAGACTTGGTTCTTTCCCAATCATCGGGCAGGATCATAGACAGAATGACCTCTCAACTCGCTGTCAGGACGCGTCTCCTCACAATCGCTGTCCATAATTTACAGTGTGTAGTAAGTGAATTTAGGAATCAAAAACTAGAAAAATATCATTCCCGACCGCTTTACATGAGGGAAATTTGGCTGAGATAAGTAGGCTGGAGGGAGAGATTAGCACAATAGACGTGGCGGTAGAAAAGGTTGAGAAAACCCTTTTTGAATTGGCCGCAAACATGGACGACCAGGAAACTTCCAATAATGGAGAGCAAGAAAGCTTTGAGCTGTACTCAGAAGAGGCAGAGTTGACGTTATCAGAAGCAGGGGGCATAGTCTCGATTGTACGAAGATCTGTGTGGCCGCTCGAACTGCCAATATTGTCGAGATGGACGGAAAATATGCCTTTTGAAAAACACCGTTTACGAAGTAACGTGCGCGTCATGTTCGGAGTTTTACATAGGAGAAAGCGGACGCCCACTGTTCAAAAGGCTTGATGAACATCTAAGGGCTCTCCGGAACCCAGTAGTTATCCGGGGACACCTTTTCGAAACACCGTTCTTTGCGCCACACTCATGAACAACCACCTGAAATCAAAGTCCGTGTGATTTACAGGAACGTTTGTGACCCGGTGGAGAGGAAGATAAAGGAGGCAGTGGAAATGCGAAGAAGGAGCCCACAAATTAGCTATGGAATTGCTAGCTACATAGTGAGATGAGAAAATGAAAGCTACGTGACATATGCTAAATCGCAAGGTATAAAGCAACACTACCCTACCCTTGCCAACCCTCATCTGACTGTCCCATTTCATTTCGAGTGAGCAGTTAGAGAGGTGAGCCCCTTTCACGTAGCCCTTTTCCCTTTTCATCCCTCACTATTTGCAGCAATACTTGAAGCTCCCGG
>MU896342.1:0-12961 GCA_036418205.1 Ostertagia ostertagi | reverse complement strand
AACAGACCCCTGCCCAAGCAGCCATTCCTACCCTCTTGATGAACTGTTCAGAACTGCTCTAACGAAACGGTAAATTCTGAACTTGTCCAAAATCATCGGTTGGAATGAAGGCTCCACTTCACGGATTCTCGACGGTTTTGGGTTTTCGTCTACGCCGTCGCACCACTTGCAACTCACCGCGCTCCATCCTACACCCACCCATAGTTCTCTCAGTATTATGCTGTCCCGGAGCCTCATCCGGACCTAAATGTTGTATAACAGAAAAAGGCACCTAAATTTTATTCCTCAGATTCCAAAAGCTCACGAAATTCCAAATATTCCAAAATACTTGGGATTTTGAGTACTTTTGGAATTATTTAGGAATAAAATTTTATTTATTTATTTATTTATTTATTTTCATACGTCCAGTGGACGCGCTCATAAGGTATACGGAGTATATTCAAATAGAAATACTATCAGTCGCGAAAAGGGCAGCAGTCGTCCTCAGTTGTGTTACAGCAATTAATGATATGTTAACGACTGACTTAACCAATTTGTGAGAGACAAAAACGAGAGAGGGGCATGTTCAAAAGATCCCTTGAGTATTGTTTGAACTCTGGGTCATACACTAGGTTGATCAGTTGGATTTATGTACAGACATGGAAGTAAACAAAGAGCATTGCCATGAGCCATAAGGTTAGTGCCTCAAAGATAACCCTACTACGAGGCCGCAGCCCTACAAGGGCGGGTGCAGAAACACCTCTTTGATCTAAATACGAACCCTAGGAGCTGGCTCGGGGGCGCTTGTGAGGATAGCTAACCATGCGATGCCATAACTTGGGCTCATTTTGGATTGGCTAATAGGCTTTAAATGAATTCGGTAAATTTTAATCAAGGTTGGATCAACAGCTAGTGTATGACACAACCCTTTAGATATTTCACTATTATATTTCATTACCATTTTAGTGCCTCTTTGTGCTATACCACTCATATTTCTCATGTGGATAGATGCTAGTACCGTAAGACAGACATTCGCGACGCATGTGCTGTTTGCCAGAACTATCACCCCATTTGGATTATTTGAACCAGGCATTCAAACAATTCTTATCGTCACATTTTGTTCATTATCACAGCACCGACGGTTGAGCCATTATTCCAATATGTTGCAACAAAACATAAGCGGCGAATTGACTGCAATGACACAGAGTAACCAAGAGAGAATATTCACTAAACTCCTAGATCGTCCAACTTTCGAACGTTTTTGAGCTTCTGAACTTTTGTAGATTAAGTACACAACCAGATCGTAGGCGAGCAAGGGGGGCAGGGTGGTTTTTTAAAGTGTCCACCAAACGAAAGCTTGCGATTGAGGAATAGGTAGTGTAATCGACTGGTCACTCATATTTTGTCGTCAAAGCTGAAGTCGTCAATTGAGCAAGCGGTTTAAATCTTATTTATTTGCCATATGTTCGCACTTTCACCATCGTAAAACAGTTTCAATTCAACAGAGGTGGTACTTTGGGGAACGTGTTGCAAGAGGAGGTTCAGAAGAGCGAAGTTCTTCAACAGAGGACACCGACGGTTAGGGACATCCATGCAGCTTGAATAGGAGCTGAGAAACGCGAGGAAGCGGGAAGAAAAACTAGTCGAACTTTTACCCTCGCAGCAACATCGGAGGCCCAAGCCATGGAATGCATCACTGAAGCTTAAAATGCCTCCATGGAAAACTCTACCTGTAGTGTCTTTCCTGTTACCCCATCCAGGTGTCTGTGCTACCCTGCCCGGCTCACTGATATTGTTTCTGAACACTAGGGAGGAGGCCTAGCAGGTGGGTATGGATTAGTTCCTTATTTCCGGTTGCTCCTGGAGAAGAACACTGAGTTCCATGTGGTTTGATACGTCGATAGATGCATTCTACAAAAATATTGTAGGGAATATGGCATACGGTCCTAGGCGCCAAATTTTCCAAGAAGGCGTGAACTGGCCGAAGCGTATCAAAGACTTTAAAAGTGGACGACGGAGGGAATCAGGGGAACATGCTCGTCGCCGGCGACTCCCTCCAAAACACGGGTTGATTTTGTGCGGAGCCGTTCCTCACAGTTTATCAAAGCACCTTTTGTTTTCTAGGCATTCGATATGCTTCTCAATAGTTCAATATCCCCTGGTAAGTAAGTATAGCATGAGTTACGCGATTATATGGAGTAAACGCTCTGATGGCTGCGCGAGATCCGATCCACGTACTGTGCAGGCGTTAGCGGCGCCTCTTCCCATTGTCCTATGGCTACTCTAATAAACACCATTCTTTTGGTTTTTTTGATCGAAGCCTACCTGATGAAGAGGACTTAGAACTACCTCTGGAGAATCATGCATCTGTGCTCCAAAGGAAAGCGAACAATTTACTATCTATTTTGGTCGGTTTGTAAAAAGATCGATTTACACAACATCAGCAGGGCGTTTAGAACCTGGACAAAAACGCTTACTGCAGAGAAACATTTGTTACAGCATGTGCAGATATCGTGGGGGAGAGCGGCAAGCGTGCACGATCTACGTGTGGGCATGAACTTTGGATGAATCACGGTGCAGAGCGCGTTTTGTCCTCATCAAAGTACTGCAAACAATCACTCCAAAGAACATATCGCACGAACAGTGAAGGCATTATTACAGCGCCTTTTTATGCATTCCATACACAATTAGAACCATCTGGGATAAATTGGCGCTCTGAGTCAAGTTCCCTGGTCTTCAAACCACTGCTCTTTCCCATGTTAGAAGTTGGCCACAGTTCTGCCTTCTCCAGAAAACTCACTAGGGAATCGATGACGAACTGAGCAAACGAACGTTTTCTGTTCATAAGAAGTAAATGACCCACGACATGTGCACGGTGATCTTGTTCGGACCCGCAGCGTTCTCTCGTGGTGGGCTCCTCACGTTTGAGACGGTCCCCATGTGCTGTAATGGGCGGTGAGCAAACGGAAAATCAGACGAAAAATAGAGGGCACGTAAACGGAGAGACTCAGCGAAGTGTAGAGGTGATGACGGGGTCTGTGAGGAGAAGCTAGAGACAGTGTACGCGAAGCAGACGGGCAGCTTGGTGAAGAGACGACAGGCAATCGACCACCAACACTCAGTCCTGCTATCGTCTCCGACAGCTGCACCCCGACACAGTTCTTCCTTTTCCGAGATCATCCACGTTCTCTGGTGGATCTCTGGTGCTCCATTTAATTTTATTACCGGCGTTATTTTCCTCATAATTGTGCTGCTTGAGAGAAAGATTTCACTATTGATAATTTCCTCAGCCAGGGAGCCAAGATGTTTTTTTACCTAGTGAAATTCTTCACATACTTTGTTGTAGGTACAAATTCACGATCACAGAAAATTATAAAAAGGACCCGCCGCCTCCTCCATCCCCACCCGGGCCCTACCTATCCGAGCCAATTCCGACTTCATGGCGCAATCGATCCGGATCGCCAGTACTAGTCCTTCACTGTACCCATGGCCAATGTGCGCCCGCTATATTTCTCGTTATCAAAAATATGATAATCGATCGTTGCACCGATTTTTTCGCTCAATCGATGCAACGTCAAAATAATCTTCAATCTCGCTTAGGTTAACACCCGAAGTTTTCATGATATTTGACTAGAAACAGAAAAATAGCCCTTAAGACAAAAAAAAACAATGACACTGTCTCAGTCTCATCTAAGTTCAAACCAGAGTTGAAAGATGATCCTCAACACCGATTCTCCGCCCTCCTATTTTTCTTCTTGTAAAAAGACTCCTGAGTTATAAATTTTACACTCGATGCTTTTTAAGAATTTCAGTTTTTGTAGGTTTATTTGGAATAATATAAAATGGAAATGGAGACACTCAAACATTCAGGTTCTTGTCAATATTTGTACTCGCTTTATATGTAACTCGAAACCTTGCACCCTTACTCGCCGAATGCACGCAAAAGCTCATCCAGTATCAATACGGCGCTTATCGCAAACAAACGAGGGCACTTATATGGTAAAAGGATAAAAGGATAAAGCATTTGCCGTTGATCAATCCCTTTTTGGGATGCGGCACGCATTCTACTTCCATTTGTACATTCGCAGTGGCGTTTGAATGCGATGTGGCCTATACAATGACTTGCGGGGGCCAGCCGATGTACAAGTCAGTGTTTTTATCCTCCCAGACAAGTCTGGTACCAATTAACCGACCCCGGAGGGATGGAAGGCTTGGTTGGCCCGGGCGACTCACGAGGATTGATCCCCGGACCGCGACGTGGTAAGCGTGCCACTTGCCACTACAAAGACAATAACCACACTTCGGCCGCATGCGAATGCCACTGTGATGGGAGTGCAGTAAAAACCGCGTAAAACATGTCATATTTCGTTAAAAAACGGGGCTATACCTTATACAAACGGGCAGGGAAACATTAATGTGTGAGCCTTTCATTTCCCTGCGTTCCCTGCAACCTCTTGGCTTACCTCAGAGATGCCCCGTATATGCGAAGCGCCCAAATGATTCTAAAAGAGCTTTCCATGCTAAAATCGACTGTGAGAGTAGTTTGCCTTGTAATTTGTACTGCTTGCGAAAAACGATGAAAAGATATTTCATTTTACCGTATAACCGGAAGCGACCATCCAAAAGTCATTTTTAACAATAGGAGAAATTTCTGAGAGAGAGAGAGAATTTCTGATGATCGCTTTCAGCCCAGACCGCAGCACCTGTGGTCACATTTCCCGGTGGTCTGGAAACGTCTGAAATCCATATGAGATGTGAATACCGTCGATGACGTCGTTCAATGGGCAACTATAAATCCAGACCGCCAACATCGTGCTCAGGTACGTGTAAAACTAGTATAGAACAACACTTAAAATTCATTTCATTGTCAGTGATATCATGGATTTCATAGGCCCATTTCCCAAAGTGCTCAGAAGGGCAAGCGTGCTTACATTTCAGGCCATGGAAAACAGATTCTTTTCCCGGCTTACTCTTTCTTCCATAACCTCAAGGTTCTTGTGAGCTATCTACTTTTAGACTAATCGAAGGGTCATTGTTTGTTCATTTGTTAGCGACCCACTATTATAGTGCACAACTGTCCATTATGGATAGATGCGGGTTCGAGTCCCTTCTAGGGCGAATGGTTCTACCCATAACCCAGCACCCTTGTCCATTGGAGGTTGCTTCCGCTTTATTTTCTTTATTTTCAAACCGATTTCTTTTCAAATTCTGGAAGAAAATAGACTATGCACTAAATTTTTTGATAGTATGTACAAGCAAAGGTACCCCATCAATAAGAATCGGAAGCATTTCGTGAACTATTTTTTGTGTAACTGCAACCCAGGACGCCTGGAAAGGAAGAATACTCGGGACACGAAGAGCCTTTCGAAATGCTTTTCTACGTTACAAAAGAGTAGGTGGTGCACCTAGCTTGTTTTCCTAAACGGCTCAGAGCATGCCAGAGGAAAAGTGGAGAAGAAATGCTTTAAGGTCCTGCCCTACCCCCAACAACAGTTTTTTTTTCATTTCCTAGTTTTATTATTTTTTGCTCATGTGGTGAGTAAACACACCAAAAGTATGAAATTAGAGTAAGTCCTGAATCTTTGGTTTTTTTTTGAATTTTTACTTGGCAATTTTTCCACTTTTCCATTCCTTTTCTTCACTTTTTTCCCATATTTTTCACTTTTTTACATTCCTACCGTTATTCAGAATAGTCGATCTCGATTTTGCGTGCCTACCACTAGGGTGCAAAAAAGGGGTTCCTAACGACTTGCACATTATAAGCCCTTTACGCCTTGACCAGTTGCTTTAAGAGCTCCCTGAACTCGGCCAGTTGGTGTAGAATTCTCCCTTTCTTATCTTTATCGTTGTGTACCAGCCATCGCAAAGTCCGCTGTACTGGTCAAACGTGATCATATTCTCCTAATCAAGTCATCGCCTCACGCATTAACATCGGCGAGGTCCTTTTGATAACGTCGGTGCTACTCGTTTTTTGAACCCCCTCGTGGACCGACCCTTGGCGAAAGAATTCGGTGCTTTTGTTATCGGTAATGGTGTGTTCTGGGCCTTCTCAACCTGTCTTCGTGCCATCCCAGCCCCTTCACTTGAATACAGGCACTACTTGGAAACCCAAACGTATTTTGAAGTAATCTCTTCGCAATACTGTCTCAGTTCCATCCTAACATCCCATTTCAGCAAATTTCTTTCATGGTTCTTGCCCACGGGCTAGCATTACCTGACATAAAGCATCAGCTCGCTGAATTGTTACATGAGGAGCATGGAGACTAGCGTTCGCGAAGTTTGCTTAACGTTGGCCCTTCTCGCGCGCTCTGGAATAGCTTCGTTCGCGTCAAAATTCTCCTGCTAATTTATATTTTCTTTTAGGGATTCAGTGACATGTCTGAGGAAACCATTTGCTGGGCACGGCTACGTTAATGCCATTGAATCTTTGGAGGGTTGTCTCTATCAAGAGCACGTTCATAGTGTACATAGTAAATTTTCCACTTGCCATCCTCTCCTGTTTGCTATTTTTGTGGTGTTCTTTTCATT
Organism: Ostertagia ostertagi; assembly: GCA_036418205.1. Taxonomy (NCBI): domain Eukaryota; kingdom Metazoa; phylum Nematoda; class Chromadorea; order Rhabditida; family Trichostrongylidae; genus Ostertagia; species Ostertagia ostertagi. The sequence continues at coordinate 6,454 of MU896342.1, read as the reverse complement.
AAGAACGTGCTCAGCGTTCCAAATCAAAACAAATCCATGGACCCTTCTACCGAGGCGTTCCTCGTTTTGATAGTCTACTTCCGTGGGTCCTTTGTAGGCTACTCATTCATGACATGGTTGCCAGCAGTGCGTTGCGCAAATTTTGAAAATTTCGCGACTTTAGGCACTCTAGGCGCTCATTGGGGGTCTCGATACTGCCCCCCCACCATCGTCATCATCCTTGGGGGACCCTGCGATCTCCTTTCCTCCTCCCCATCATTACCCTCATCATCATGACTGTTTCAACAGTATTCTTAGACTAGTCGACACAGCTCAATCTACCCACTTTTCTCTCCAAAATGGACCGTCGATTGGGAGGGGGTAAATATGTCTACAGGGACGAGAAATGCTACAAATTTTCTTACTTCTGATTTTTTCTTGAAGGTTTATCCACAATCGTCACAAGGTCCCCAAAACCGATCCCCCTCTCCTACCACCACCGTTTCAACTTCCAAAGTACGATCCTTCTTTCTTCCACCGTTTGAATTTCGCCGACCTAAAACATGACCCCTCCTGCAGAAAACCTCAGACACGACGCCCATTCAAGAAATGTGCAACGCACAGTTGACCTGGTTGCCACTCATATCCTCGCTATGGTGAGACAATTACCTTTCAAAATGGACCTATTCCATTGATGGGGACTTGCGGTACGTACACGGGTAGTAGTGCCTCCCTTTTATCCTTACAAATACTCAAATCCAAGATGGTTGTTGGTATGAAAGGGAAACAAAGTTGGTTTATTGTCAACGCTGGCTACTTTAACGAGTTTTCAGATGAGTTGAAGAAGAAAATCAGTGAAGGGTATGCAGTTGTGAGAAGTCGGCTGAATGACGATATCAAGGCAAGGAACTCCACATGGACACCTCTCCAAATTGCTGCATTGTGAGTTTCATCGCATACAAATATCGCATGCTTTCACCTTGTTTTGATTTGTTCATGTAGTATTTTTGGAACAGCAGATGGTCCAACTCCATCCGTTTTGAATAGTCACGCTCCATAGCCTTTGGCATGTGCAGTGATCTTATCTTATTCATCGTACTTTTCGACAACAATTATTTTGCACGGGTGCCATCAATCTTACGCCAGTTGGACGCGAAAGCTGCGATTCTGCAGGTCGCAGAAGCCACACCCAGCAAGCACTACCAGAGAGATTGAGTCCCGCAGACAGCAAACAAGCGCCATGGTCGGCTGATTGAAGGGGTCTGCAGAAAGTACATCAACTATCCTTGCTAGCAAGGTGTAACTCATTCCCTATCAGGGCTTTAGCACATTAAGGACAGCCCGTTGTGCGTCGCTGCATCCTGTTTGAATATCTTTCGAAATATCTCCATTAAAAGGATAAGGATAAAGCATTTGCCGTTGATCAATCCCTTTTTGGGATGCGGCACGCATTCTACTTCCATTTGTACATTCGCAGTGGCGTTTGAATGCGATGTGGCCTATACAATGACTTGCGGGGGCCAGCCGATGTACAAGTCAGTTTTTTTATCCTCCCAGACAAGTCTGGTACCAATTAACCGACCCCGGAGGAGAAGCCGGGCGACTCACGACCCAGGAATTGATCCCGGACCGCTCGCGTGGTGAGCGCGCGCACTTGTCCTTACCCACTTCGCCACAAGTATCTCATAATTTTTCAGATTATTACATGGGAATAAACACTTCACTTTTGAATCCTATCATATAGACGGACAATTCCAGAATACGAGAGTACCAAATAACTCGAACCCAATGAGGCATCCGAGTGAAACTGACGCGCATGCGCACCACGCTGTCACCATTGGTTACAAATCTTTGAAGGGGTACCACTGTTGAGTGTTGGTGTTCTGCTTCAGCCTACCTGGGACGACGAATATGCCCTAATACTGTAGAAAATGGAACCTTTTCAAGTCTTGGTACCGCGCAATTTGTCTGGTCTCACCGCACCTGGAGTCACAACATAACCCGCATAGAAATCCTTGCGAGGGGCAAAAAACCACCATTTGGTGCATAGTGTGGAAGCGCTGCCGTTGGGTATTTCCGAGTGGGCAAGGTTGGCTTGTTTTTCTTCCGGAAAGATCAACCCACATCGTTCATCTATATCGACGAGCTTCCCACCTGAGGCACGTTCATTATCGCTGATCGCTCCTTGATTTCAAAAGTGCATCGTTGACTCACTCACCTTTCCTTCATCTACGAATGTATACATAGGTGCCACCGACGCATTCAATCAGGATCGCACTTGGCTGGTGTCGTGATCTGTGCCACGCACCCATCGTCGAGTATGTACGATGTGACCCTCATTGTAGGATGGCACCGTATATTCGCTGCTTATTTATGATTTTTCAAGCACCACAAACTAAGTCAGTGATTACCTGAAGGGAGATGGCGTTTTGGTACAGTGCACCCAAAACTAACTACGCAATGGAACTTTACGCTAACGTCTGAGAGGAGAAAAGAACTTGCGCAATGCGTGACTTCATGTGAATCTTATCACCAATCGAAAGCTACTTTCCTCGAAAGCGTCAAAATTGCTACTTCACATCACCCAGGACCAAATAATGTACTGCATAAAGAATTGAATAAGTGGCGTATTATTGAAGCCTATACAAAGTTGGGATTCCCATTGTCCGCACGATCAAGTGCTCCAAAATGCCCTTTCCTCCCCGTAAACAGCGCCAAAACTGATTTTCGACCAAACTTTATGAAGTTACAGTGAGCGAAACAATTGACTAGTTGTGAGCAGGAACAACAAACAGAATGATGAATAGTGCGAGGTCTAAAGAAGGCCGGAACGAAGGAGACTGAACCAGAACAAATATGGACAACCAAGAGAATATTAGGCGAACGCACCGACTTCGAAAGCAGGTCGACTCTCCATAGCATTGGCCGCAAAAGAGCATCAAAAAGTGATTATGTTAAGTGTGAAGGTCGCTCCTTCTTCGAAAAAAGAACTAGACAAAAAAGAGTCGCATGCGTTCCGTAACGAATATTAGTAGAGTGGATTCGACTCGTAGCGGTCTTGTTTACGTTGTGGTTCGCGTTTGATAAGGAACCGGGAACGAACTCTGTTCCACTCCCCCAGTAGGTATGAGCATCGGCACTATTGCACTATTCCAACCCCAGCAGGCGGGGGGGGGGAGGGAGAGGCGGGTCAAAAAATTTTTTGCTGATGAAACTTTCCTATGGGGTTGTGGAGGTCCTATTCACGAATAGGGCATCCATTTTTAGCGCTCGCGCTATCTGGCGCCACGGCTGTTCCACCAAATTGCAAACTTGTGTATAGGGGTTATTTGGGCCCTAACGAATATGACATTCGTTTTTGTTGTTGGCGCTATTTGGCGCCTATTTCCTGCTCGTCTGCGCCCTCGCACTAATTAGATCGCAATCAGGACTAAGCCTTTGAATAGTGGAGGGCTCCAAAGTGAGTAGGCACTCACCTGTGATCTAACACACTTCAAATTTTGTCAAACGGTGCGTAGTATACCCACTTCGGGATCTCAGACAGCAGAAAACATGCGTTAGATGGCTCTAGTGCCAAAAATGAATGTCATATTCGTAATCAGGACACCAAATAACCCCTATACAGAAGTTTACACCGAATTTGGTGAAAACAGTGTCGTGACAAGGTGGCGCCAACTGGCGCCAGATGGCGCCAGCGCCAAAAATGGATGTCATTTTCGTAATCAGGAACCTCAATTACCCTCTCATAGGGGAAAATTATCAGCGCGAAAATTCACCCCTCGTATAACTCACCCCCCCCCCCACAACCCTGCCCTCCCAGCTTTCCCTGCATCCCACATCCCACTTGGAGCTCTAATGCTACAGCTACGACTTTAGCATATCGTCATTTCCATGTTTCACTGGTGGTTTTTAAAGAACGCTTTTAACACACTTCTCTGACTCAGTTTTAAAAGAATAATTAGCCATTGAAAAGAATCCAATCACTTAGCATTGGCCTAATTGCTATCAGTGAAAGAACGCGCGAGGAAATTCTTCACGACATACTCACACGAAAGTCCATCGGAATGTCGACACGCCGCCAACAGGCATCGCACTCTCTTCATTTGAGTCCTGTGCAGGAACAGGGATGACTCCGGTTAGGGTCCATGTTCAAAAAGCTCGGCGATTTTCCCTGCACGAATTGTAATTCAGCTGTATTTTAAGCAGGTCGAAAACTCACAACTAATTCGTTTGAATGCATTGTGACGAGTGTATGATCACCAGAAAGACACAACCATCCTATCTGCAAATCTGTCAAACAACGGATTCTCGGCCCTGCACGTGGCCGTCTACAAGGTGACGACTAACACTCAGAGCCTAAACAGAGAATTCTGACTTATTATTTAATGACATCTCGAGGGTAAGCTATACAACGCGTCGATGAGTTTACTGCGCAGAACGACCATCTAACGAAGGTTATGGTAACCCCCTCACCCCTCATTAATAGGACCCTTTCTATCTGATTGGATCTGTGGTGTTGTAATGTAACCTAGTTGCATAGTAAACATATCACTACTTCCGCCCCCAAAACCTCCTTCTGTGCCTCGTAGACTGCCGTCGAGGGGCTGGAAAAGCGTTTTGGAACTGTGTGGGAGAAGAGGGAGGTATGAATATATAATGATTGCGAAGCTGGAAAGCAGCAATTCTACTTTCTGGGGCCTGAACTAATCATCTTAATAGTTTCTTGTTTATTAATTGGATCTTTTGTAAATAATCGATTTAGCTCTGGAACAATCCATATTCAAAAATGAATCATACATACTTTTCAAGGGTGACTAGCGTCTGCTTGTTCGGAGAATGAGTAATGCTGGATATTTGTGTTTCGAGAAGCCTCGTTTGCTGTAGCTCTGGAAAGATGCATACACTTTCAAAAATGATTCTACTTCAGGGTGATCTAGCGTTGGTGAAAAGTTTGCTGGAATGTGGAGCCGATCCTTGCCTAGGAGGACGACATCAGCTGCCTCCTCTCCATCTTGCCGCTATGATCGGAAGTTCATCGATAGCGCAGGTGCTGCTTTCTGAATAACAGTGATAGATTGCCGATTGTAGGATCGTTGTTAGTACAAGGCCCTTAGAAGAAATCTGTTATTAATGTGAGAGCTTCGTAGCTTGCATCGCTCGTACCCTCATAATTTTTCACTAAAAATGGATGGTCATCGCGTGCCGCAGAAATCCTACAAGAAGAAGCGTATCTGTTTATGGTGCAAGCACCCTCTCCGGGTTAACGCAGTACTATTTCAAGCCATTATTCCGTTCCAGTACTGCTGTGTTATGCGTTTTGTGGGTGAGTGGCATGTCTTAATAGTTTCACTAGTGGAGTACACGGTCAGTCGTCTGTTCGGAATTCCCTACAAGTGGAGTCGTAGCGGGGCTTTTAAAAGACATTGGGAGGGTAAACAAGAGAAACTTAGAGACAAGGAAGACCTTTGAGAGATTGACAGGAGGTTGGAGTTGGGTTTTCTCCCTTTTCGTTCTATTGGAGAAGAGAGATAAGAATTCCAGTGACTACCTACCACATGAAGGAGCGCGCAGTATAGACACGAGGTAGTAGGAACGAGGTCGTGCGAAAACTGCTCCACATGAAAAGTAGGGAGAGAGAGGGAGATAGGGAGGGAGATAGGGAGAGGGAGAACGTAATCGTGCTGATTCTCCTCGTTGCAGTGGTTGACTCTGATAGAGCGCCAGTCATGCTGGAGAATGAATGCTGCTTTCTTCTAATGTGGTCCTGATAGTTTACGCCTCGAAAGCTATGCATTTCGGGAAACGGCATACTAACAGGGGATCTTCTATCCCCTTCTAAAAGAGACAGGGCAGATTTGGGGAGAGAACCTGAAGGCGTCGCATAAATGGGAATCTCAAAGATCTCTAGTCTAATCTAATCTCCTAGTCCTACACTAATCCTACACCTGGCTATAGGGGAAGCCTGCTTGGGCAAAAACCTCGAAGGCTCCATTCCCTTTCCAATCTCTGGGATCTTGCTGAAATTCTGTTCCAGGCGCTGGTGACCGATGGTGCTTCTCTGGAGGCGAACGACTTCGTCCTTTTTACTGCTCTTCACTGTGCCACGTATTTTGCCAACGAGCAGGTACGGCGTTGCTTTTATTCAGATTTTAGTGACTTACGGAAGAGTGCTCCATTTCGCATAACATTTGTCTGAAGGGAACAGATACTCGACTGCAGTGACTTATTTTGAATCGGATGTAACATTGCCGCTAGGATATTTGCATTTTAAGGCGATCGCTTTAAGTGTCCCTGTCATACTCCCTTATTTGAGTTACTTCTTACTTGCTTACTTCACTTACTTCTCGACCGCTATTCGTCCCGGGCACGCCAGAAACGCAGGTCGCACATCTTCCAGGCCGCTCTGCTTCGGGCTCTTCTGCGCCACAGCTGGCCGTACAATTTCACGAGAGGGTCTGCCCATCTGGTCAAATAT
>MU896341.1:0-27212 GCA_036418205.1 Ostertagia ostertagi | reverse complement strand
CCTTCGTGATGTGACAAGGGTTAGCAGATGGCTCGTTAGTTCGATTCTCGGCTGAAGCCAAGTAGTTTGCATTATAACTTGGCATCTTTTTTAGTTATTGTGGCATCTCGAATGCTGCGAAAGACAGCCAACCAAGCAAAACGATCTGAAGAAATACCTCACTTCAATATTAAAAGCAATTTTTTAAAGCAGTGCTGTTTCGATGCGAATCATTCTTAGAAAACTGTTGGTGAGGAAAATATCCGAATCCCAGGGTTTCTTCAAGCACGCGCCAAGCCAGATGGCTCTCGTAAAAATGTATGCTCAAGATAATGGGTTGTCCCGTAATTCCTGGCCGAATTTCGACACTTTCTTCAAGTTTTATCTTTCCTGGAAAACAATTGATCAAAAATATAACCACCATCATAATCACTGATATGCATCCATTTGCTAGGGAACGAATGGATGCATTCCTCTCCAGAACGAGCGAAGCTGTGGGATGAAGACTTTAAAAAGGCGTTTCTGGGATGGTTATATTCACTTAATTTTTTCTCTCGTAACTGCTGCTTTAGGATGCTCGTGAGGGAACTGTAAGATTTATTCATTCATTTGATGCAGGCATGGATGCGCTACATCATAACCAAAAGAATACCGCATGTGCAAATAAAGTTTGACCGACCTCAACTCGTTAGGAAAAGAAGCTACTATGCAACAAGAGAAAAAGTATAATTTTTGAGCAATCAGAGAAATTGTTGAGCAGACCACGTGTTCACCACCTGATGACTCTAGATAGGCGGATGGCGCTAGGGATAACGGCACGCATACGTACGGAATCCGAAACCGAATTTCGGATGTTAGGTATTCCGTACCCCTAACAATTCAGTTTCGAACTCGCCTTCAAGATTGAATCAGTCTAGATCAGCAATCTAAACTCATTCAAATACAGCTTCGCAGAAAAGGGAGAGCCCACATATACCGCAACCACCCACAGGTCCCTTCCCGAGCTGCTAAGGTCAATCAGTATGCAACAGTGGATTCAGTAAGGTCAGTGATTGTGAAAGCAACTCAAAAGAAAAACCAAACGAAAAAGTAAGGATATACTATCACTGTCTTCTTAACTACGGGTCGACTAACAGTTGAGCGCAAGAGGGAAACGTTCCGAGTAAATATCCGATTACTGAAAAAACAATCTTGAAGCATATTAGAAGTCTTGAATGCCAAGAAGCACTAAAAGATCCACTTTCCTCAAACTCCTCTTGATGCTGACATTTTGAGCCCTTTGAATCTCCGTTGGTAGCATCTGAAGCCATTTCGCTCCCCGAAAAATAAAGGAGCTGGATACCTTGGTACGATGTTTTCTGGGTAGTTCGGGCATACTAGAGAGAAGTACATCGGTACGCCCACGGGAGGCCGGAACACACAGTAATTGCTTGGCTTCAGCTTCATTTCGCCTTCGGTTTGGGTAGCACCTATACATCAGTATTTTCGTGAAGGTTTTATCGAACCGCTCTACATTCTACCTTGGAGTTTTCTGGTACACGGACTCCAAATTTGTGATTCGTATTCCAATATCGACATTACATACAGCGGTCAAAATTTTGGAACTTTTTTGTTTTTGACCTAGCGCATCCAGTAGATAACGGGATTGTCCCGAATTCACATATTATATTATATTACGAAGATAAAGTGCAGAATACGACGTGCTACATCACTCCTGGGAATTGAAAATCGTATTAAGAAATGATTTTTTATAAGAAGTGGCGCGTCAATGTTTGGAAACTCCTCCATTCCAAGTGAATTTGGCAAAATAGCTCTTAAATCCACATGATAAATTAGCAATTTGATGAGTAGCTCTGAAGTTTATGCTAGCATCGTTTTTATTGATATGGAATTGATTTGAACATAATTTTAGGACTTTTAAGTGAAACCTACACTTTGTGAACTGAATCAAATTGTTTGGTGGATTCTTCACTGGAATGTGGATTGTACGACATGCCAGCTCTTTTTGTAGTGCAGAACTCAGTTAGGTTCCAGATCTTGACTTGGCCTCTTCACAACAGCTTTTTTCCTGGTTCAAGGAAGGCGGCCATGAGGAGGTAGGCCCGCATCGGATCAATGTTGTAAAAAAACCCATATTTTCTGGACAGTTCTGACTATCGAAGAGAAGCATTGTATTCTCAGACCATCCTTGTATTTAGCCCAACCCACATTTTCTGGATACTAAGAACTGGGGAATCGCCGAATGGTCGGACACATCGTCATCCATGACATACTTCCACTCTTTCTGACTCTTGGAGTTTGATACCCAAATGAGGTTTCCATTTGACAGAACACTTGACAGGGCTCACAACATCATTTCAGAAAGGCAGAAATATCATTTGTCGCTGAGCACAAGTTTTACCTCTCGCCTTCGGTCCATGTTAGCCGTTAGTGTGCGGAAGCCAGTTGGGCCATCCTGCTCTTGAAGCCAACAATGGCTTCTTGTTGGGACATCTTCCATAATATTCGCTAGGTCCCGCCGATGCTGACCTGCACTTGGACTTCCATTTGACCAGATCCGAAAACGCGAAAAAGTAGTTTTTGGTTGGGGATGTCGGTTGACGGAACATGCCAACCATCTTCGAAGTCCTTAAAAAGGGCAAATTCTCTTGTGGGGATGTTTTTTGTGGAATACCATTCTCGACACACATGTACCATTCTTGACAATTGCGCTGTTACTTAGCGCCAAATCTAGAATTGGGTTACCCGGCGTTGGATGCGCTACATGTTGTGTTAAATCGAAAGATTCAAAGAGTTGAAGGAATTTAGAGGATGCCGGACTTTTAGCTTCTCTTAGATGACCAGTATCTCCACGTTCAATATCTCATAAGAATCAGATTTTCAATAGAAATGCAGAGCTCCAACAACGAATCAATAAGGCTCTCATCGTCATCTGAATCTGAATTAGGTGGTCGATATATCAAAATACTCGAAAGCTCTGGGAAGAAAACGTGTCGTACCCATCGAATCTCCGAGCTTCGGCAAGAAGGCGTCGCAACAGCAGAAAGGTGAATAATATTCTTAGCTAAACAACAAACACCACCTCCTCTACGATTTTTTCGGTCAAGACGGAAAATATAATAAGGTCGGCCAGAAAGGATTTCAGTATCAGAAACTTAGAAGACAGCCATGTCTCTGTGATAAAAACTAGATCAGGATTGTACATATCGAGAAAGAAGTGGAGATGGTGGAGTTTGTTACCCAGACTTCGTGATTAAAGGAGGAATTCACGATTAGAATGAAGGTCGAAGAAAGGGAAACTGACCTAGTTGAGGGACCCACGGACCTCCTGAGGGTGCGAACTGACGCGCAATTCGCATGGAAAAATTTGACCTCGGCGACCTATCATGCCTCAAAGCTGGCGGGTCCGGCGATCTCCGCCCACCGATCATCTGATCACTCGCCGTAGTTCAATACGTGGCGAGTGATTAGATAGCTGAGAGAGCGTAGTGTTGAAGAGGGCACAGCGATGAGAGTCGCATCAATGCTCAAATCAACGGGCAAGGAAGGGGTCCCATTTCTCGGGTTCTGGGCCGTTTCTCATGGTTCTTCCTTCTTTCACTCACCATCCCTAGGTTAATTTGAAATGGGTTGCTTTTTCATCGTGAATTCGTCCTTTAAAAGGAAACTTCTCGTTCCGGTCGGTGTTCCGTGCCGTACAATGCGTTTCTGCGGTCTGGATAGCTCATCGGCGCGCCTCAACTCACAACGATTGACAACCCAATCACGGCTGTTAAGTAGGTCATTGTGCGTCTTGCCGAGGCTGAAGCTCGCGATTGCGCTTGAATTAAACTTCTGCGCACAAAGAAATTGGGTCAAGCTTGATCCGCGCAAGCGATATAGATAAAGGTGTGATCCAATGGCCTTTGGACGGCCTTCACCAGATGAAGCATACTCCCGGGGCGACCCGTACGGTAGACCTCAACAACCTAACCAAGCTCCGTCCCTCTTCTCTCTATCCACGGCCTTTGTGACTGTTTGAGGAAGTTTTGTGATGATGATGAGATACGATGATGATATGATGATGATGAGATACTTGCCTGTAATCGGGTCTTTAATTTGCTCATTCCTTTCGACATGGCAGACACGAGCTCATTCGTAGACAGGCCTGCAAGTATCGAAATCAGATGGAGAGCTATCCAAAGTACTAGTACTCTGTGTTGCCTTAGTACTCCTGTCTTGCTGCCCACGCGATCTATTCTGTGTCGCAGTGCGTGCCATTTTTATCACTGATCTATAGAAAAAAGAAACAAACAAACAAAAATCAAGGAACCAACTTAGCTTTAAGGAAAGACGAAGACATCTTCAACTCCTCTGCTGGTCACTGTTAAAGTAGAATATATTGACTATAAGAGTACCAAACCTGCAGAAGTTTTAAGCAAGAAACCTGAGTCAAAGCGGGAATATGCAGCAGGCAGTTCAAAATCGACCGCTCAGCAGGAAAGCAGATGAAGATGAAGTAATGTCAGGGCTATATGACAGATGTGGTATTGTGGTCCAGCCAGTTTCCCTCAAAACGTGGCGAGTTATCTTTGCAATGTGATTTCGGGCGTTTATTTGGAGGAAGGAGATTTTGAGAAGTTTCGAACCGTTCTGCTGCACTGCTGCCGCCAACTTCGGAAGCTACCTCATGATTACTTTTGCAATGCCGTCCGCTTGAAGCAAGGCTCTCAAAAGGGAGTACCCAGCGAAACCAACTGACCAGGGAAATATCCTATGAAAGAGCTCGGACTTTAGATGAGATGGTAGGTCCAGCCTGTTAGGTAGCCACCAGGCGCCGCGTGTTGTCATCGTGGTAGACTCATGACTCTAGGGTGCACTGGTGACTCATGCACTGGTGACCAACTAGGGAATGCCCTATCTATATCATTTCTGCAGATTGTCAGGCGTGCTTCTCGGTCATGGTCAGTCATGCATGCTGTTTCCATCGAGACTTCATTCTGCTGCAGCCCCTTCCATTCAGGTGGCGACTCATGGAGCGTAGGCTGCGTCCAGATGTTTGCTACAGTTTGCTATGTTGCTGGTAATACCGGATGCACTTCCTATTCATAGCGCAAGGGGTCCTCATCGAAAGTGATTGGAGGTCTATGATGAGGTCGAACTTTGCAGCTCCTATCGTCTTTGCCGATGCTATTGAGCAATAGCTCAGTGCCCGATCACTAGCAAAGACTGGGGCAAACCAAGGTTCTTCATTAAACGGTCGTAAGGCGTAAGTGTTCGGTTTGATTGAGTCAACCTATTTCAATTTCCGTCGTGCATTCAATCTTCTGGAACATCTTGGCTGAAGATCTCGATGTATACTCAACACATCAACTTATTTCATAATGAAGCTAATTTGACATAAAGATAACTGAATTTGAACAAAATCGGCCAGGAATTGTGGGACAGCATTAATTGGGAGGGCATAGGCGGCCAGTGCTTGCGAACGTACCAGATAAAATTGAATGTCCATTCCAAGTTTATCGTATGGACACGACAGCAGGATTAGTGCTCGTTTTTCGTTGACAGTAGTTCTTCCAGGATAGCAGAAAGCAGGTTTTCCAATTAGAAAGATGCACAGCACTCACTGGCTCCGCTCATAGTTGATCGTGGAACACGACTCCTGGGTGTGGAGTTCCCATTAAAATTTTCTATAGAAGATATCAATCATTTTACATTTATATATATATATACTTATTTATTTATTATATGAAGTGGCGCATGTGGTTAAAACCTGATTGCAAAACAGTGATTTAAACATCCGGCGCAACAAAAAAGACACGACGTTTATTCATTTATAGGCATTTATAGGCGGAGATGGTCACTTCGCTTGCCCATGAAAAAAGCGCTTATTTACAACCTTCTACAGTGATGGCGCCTTTGCGGTATGTTGTCTTCTACTTTGTTGTAGGTGACCAGAAAACTCCAGTACTCCTGGGGCGTGGTTCAACATCTCTGAACATCTGCCAATTCAGCAAGCGTTATCCGCCACGATATAATATGGGTCTTTGTGAGGCCAAATTTGGCAAAGTCACAGTATTCATTGGTTATCTAGAAAACGTCCTCAGAGGAGAGTAAGTTTTATCCCAGCGTGCTTAAAATTTCAATTTAAAGTCCTGTATACCTGCAGTCACATATCTTACCATTCCTATGTAGGCTGAGAAAATCCTATTTTCCTGGGCACCTTGAAGCTTTGCCGAGCATTCGAAGTTTTTCTACCAATACTCCAAGCATTTTATACATTTCGTTCATGTGAGGGAACGTTCACGGTACTTACTAGGATGAGATGGCGCCCAGGCATTGAGCACCTGGGACGTTGCCCGGTGTCGATGACCGAGGCATAGGAGCACGCGATTAGGGAACATAAGGCACATATGAAGGTGAAGGTACTCGAACAAGAAAGTCGCCTAATGCACAGAGAGGAGAGAGCTAAGTTGATACGTACGTAATCTTTTTCGCCCACTTACCCGTTGAAGGGACCGCCAACGAGAAATTTTCGCATTCCTTTCTAACTAGAATACGTCAGTTGTTATCACTAGAGGCAGCGTACAATGTTTCACGCGGGAAAATTCACTTCTGAAAAGCAACAGTCCTACGACGACCACCTTCGGACGGTGGCCGGTAGATCGGGCGGAGCCAAGTGGGCTGTTTCTGGAGTAACATCGTTCACGGGAGCTGTTCTCGTAATGGTCACAAGCAAGAGCAGAAAAATTACTAAAAAAAAGTGATCAGTGTTAACCCCGCAATCAAAGATGTAAAAGCTATGCATCCGACATTCATTCAGAAAGGCTCAGGTATTTGCACATCGGTCTATGAAGCAATTTACGGGTGTCGGGCATCGATCCAGCCAGTGACATTGTTCTCCGAGTCAGGTCGGGGAAACATTCCCCACCAATAACCATGACTATTTACATTTATGTTCTATTATCGCTATTTGTATTTGACAATTAAATTTTTTTTTACAATTAAGCTGTTTCGAGCATAAATTAAACACCCTAATTTCCGGTAGATAAGCCCGCGACAATATCACGTAAAAACACCTCCGCTGGTGCAGTGCACTTGCGTACATCTAGAGTCAACCGTAACATGCCCATAGGGGTAATTTGATATGCTGATTACGAAAACGACATTCGTTGACACTATAAACGGTCCTTGTCACAAGCATTGCTTTCACGGAATTGGTGTAAACTTCTGTATAGGGTTATTTGGGCCCTGATTACGAATATGACATTCGTTTTTGGCGTTAACGTTGTTAGTGCATATTTCTCGGTTGGAGAGCGCAGACGAGCAGAAAATAGGCGCCAAATAGCGCCAGCGCCGAGAATGAATGTCATATTCGTAATCAGGACACCAAATAACCCTATATAGTTGTCGTTATAGTTGTCGTGACAAGGTAGCGCCAACTGGCGCCAGATGGCGCCACCGCTGAAAATGAAAGTCATTTTCGTGATCAGGGCATCGACTTACCTCTATAGGCAAATTTGCGGTGGTTTCTAAGGTGTACAAAATTACACTGCACGAGCGGAGGTGTTTTACGTGAAATCGGCGCAGGCTTATCTACCGGAAATTAGGGTAATTATTTTGGCACTATTGAGCTATTACAACCCCAGAGGGGGTGAGATGGATCAAAAAATTTTTTCGCTGAAACTTGCGCTAGGGGGGTTATCGAGGCTCCTGATCACGAATATGACCTTAGTTTTGGCTCAATTTCTCTAGGTGACGCTCGAAATAGATGTCATCTAGGCGCTCATCCAGTAAGGGGGGGGCATCAAGTGGCTGCCCTCACCCCCACCCCCTAGACTGCCTACACTCCCCCTGGCACACAGGTTTCTCGAAGTACGGGAACCCCGTGAGCCAGGGGGAGTGAAGGCAGTTCAGGGGGGTGGGGGGTGAGGGCAGCCACTTGATGCCCCCCTTACTGGATGAGCGCCTAGATGACATCTATTTCGAGCGTCACCTAGAGAAATTGAGCCAAAACTAAGGTCATATTCGTGATCAGGAGCCTCGATAACCCCTATCACAAGTTTACAGCGAATTTGGTGAAAACACCCTTGGCGCCAATTGGCGCCAGCGCCAAAAACTAAGGTCATATTCGTGATCAGGAGCCTCGATAACCCCCATAGCGCAAGTTTCAGCGAAAAATTTTTTGATCCATCTCACCCCCTCTGGGGTTGTAATAGCTCAATAGTGCCTTATTTTATGTGTAATAATTGCAGCTAGCAGCTAGCAAGTTCGAATGTGATGTATAAAAGTTATATTCAGGAAGTTTCGTGTGGCACAAGATACGATCAAATGCTACTTGAAAGGTGTTAATTACAAGTTGATGACGGTCAATTTGGAAAATGATGAGCGAACAAGGAAGCTGTGCTACAAATATAACGACGTAATGATAAAATCTTTTAACGTTTGATATTAGGTCGGTCAAAAAGTATCCGCCGTTTTGACCCCCTAATTTTGAAGCACCACAACTTTGCTGAAACACAATCTTTTTGTTCGAAATAAAAACTGCTATGTCCAGCAGATTGTTCTCAATCAGACCCATGCTAAGAACTTCCCTTCCTATAGATCTTTAATTTATTATAGGCTAAAAGCTGTAGGAAGGCGCATTTGACATGCCTCAGTTCTCAACGCGATTTCTCCTCCAAGAACTATGTTGAAAAGCGGGGAATTGGTGGTTCGTGAAAGATGTACCTGGGCTATATAAAGGATAGCAAAAGAACTTCTGAGCCATTTCTGAATGGATTCTACAGAGCGTATTTTGCGGTGGGCGATTTAGCGCTATCGTGGTGAAGGACTGGACCTCATTTTTTCCTTGAAGCAGACTATCATCCCCGTAGTTTCTTATGTTTTATGTTCTACTCTTTACGACAGGACTCGGCCGTCGTCGAATGAGTCAATTCTCGGACTTTGAAATGAGCTAGGCCATCGAAAATTGAGGAAAATCCTTATTGGAGGCGCTCCAGGTTTTGCAGCGTTCCAAGGCAGCTTGGTTTCGTCCACATATTTGGTAACCCTTTCACTGTTAGCGTGCAGAAGCATAGTCTTACCCCACACTATTACCCATCTTGAAAACTGTTCCTTACTGTTGCAAGGAAGAGTCCAAGCACACACCTCCACGCGCGTCGCAACTGCTAAAGCTGCCAGCACGGGTTACTCCGTGAATAGATTGACGATATTTTTCCGTTATTTCATTGAGGGCACTCCTTATACTACGCGCATCACTTTCGAGCTTTATTTCTCCAGGCCCAAGCCTGCCGAGCTAATCTTGCGCTATGCGTTTCCTAGCAGCACTCCTTCTCAATGCAGTCGCCATATTACGAGCTGGCCCTGGCGTGTCTATTCCAAGTTTGAAGACATGAAGTGGCAACAATCGAAAATCACGATTTTGCTTATCCTAAAAGGAGGGTAAAACGACAAATGTTCTCGGAATCACCTCGAACCTTCGTATGAATATGAAAGGGCTGATCTTCCTCTATAAGATGACACCCAAGTTGTTTGAATAGTTGCGAAAGAAACTATCAAAAAATGCAGGGGACTAATCGAGGTGCAAAACGGCGGATATTTTTTGACCGACCTTACCCTGAAGATTTACATTCAAGTGTGAGAATTACTTCCCTCGAGTGAAGAATAAGGAACGTGGAAGCAGGGAGATAACGACCGAGATCTAGCCGAAATAATCGACCTTACTACATACATTGTTCGCAAAAAATTACGAGGTCCATGGATCTGTGACGGTTGTAATCTGGCCTCAGCTGCTACTGACCATGTGACCAAATGCTTGTGCCAACCTGGTGAAGGCTTTCATCCAAGTTTCTTCAACATAGAGTGAGCGAGTCTCTGGAACCCCTCCGAAGATTTCCCGTCAGAACAGTTGAAATGAGCTCGAACTCACTCGGAAGTCGAGGACACATAGTGCCTGTAGAGAATTGACAGCGCGGCCATTCAAGAACTAACTACGACGGCGGTGGAGAAACTAGAAGCGCTAGGGGTTTGGACGCTTTTGGAGATGGCCACTTTGAATGTGGCCATCTCCAAAAAGTCTTTTGGAAGACTTTTTAGATATGGCCACATCTAAACTACCATTCTGCGTGGGTAAAAGCAGGGTATTGGAAGAGCATGTTGAAGCGTCCCTAGTCTTCTTCAATATTGGATTGCACATGGGATCAATGCTGCGGGAAGTCCAAAATTTCGCAACCTACGTAGGCCAACCACTTTTCTCTATCTCTCTATCACTTTTCTTCCCAACAACAGAAAGGCTCCTTACTGCAGTGGTAGCGATGCCGTTTATGAGACATTGCACCTAGTTCAAACCTATGTGTGACGCAAGTTTGCAGCAACGTGGGGGTACTCACCACTTCCACCATGGCAAATTGCCAATGGCTCAATGGGAACGTTCCGCGCTGGCAAGGTTAGCTAGATCAACACTGCGTGAAGGTCAAATTTGCTAACAACATCCGTTGCTAGTTTAGCGTACTTTACTGATGTTGGGAAGAGGGGAAGAGATTACGTAAGTCGCGTTGGTCGTAAAATTAGCTCCCGTTTGGAATGGCTGTGCATTTTATCCCTCACACCCGGCTAGTACCCACAACGCTTTTTTTAATGACAGCAAACGACAAATGGATGTTTTAAAGCTTCTCTAGATTGTAGAGCTCGACTGGATCAAGATTCTATCGTTATCGTCTTCATCAGAGCCTAAAGTGATGAAGTAGCTAAGAGTGACCCGCTCAAGTGAGAATTTACTGCACGCTCGAGTCAACTACGGAAGTGCTCGATCCATTGCTCCGGCAGCTTGGATTAAGAAGAGCCAGTGTTGACTCCGACAACCGTACTGTTGAGCGGTTACTGGAATACAGAGGGCTGGAGAGTATAGTCCGCAAGTTTCATACGTGACTTGGTAAACCTATCCTATCAGTTACTCCTTTAATTGTGTGGCACATATATCTCTTAAATGGAACGAGTCAGTCAGTGTGCCTCTGCAATAATATTGTGGCCACCAACATTCCGGAAGGAATGCAACTGTTTCACACCCATCGCACACCTCATGGAACAGGACCGTGGGACTTGCAAGAAAGCTTCATGTCAACGGCAACAGCACGAAGAATTGCGGCTCAATACAGAGAATGAGGAAATTATATTCCACTCCCGGAAATGGGCTGTCCAGGGGCTGTCAGTGCTCCATTCATTTGGAAGATGGTCGAGTCAGAAATTGGTGGCACCAACGAGGCCAGCTTGAAAAACATCGCTTCGGACTTGAATCCATCGTGAAGATGTTCGAAATGCTGTCGACCAAAAATTTACTTTTCACT
The DNA here is from genome assembly GCA_036418205.1 of Ostertagia ostertagi. Classification (NCBI taxonomy): domain Eukaryota; kingdom Metazoa; phylum Nematoda; class Chromadorea; order Rhabditida; family Trichostrongylidae; genus Ostertagia; species Ostertagia ostertagi. The sequence continues at coordinate 15,909 of MU896341.1, read as the reverse complement.
GTTATCGCTTCTCTTGCAGATAGTCGCTGATAGTCGAGGCTGCGAAGAACTGCAGGCAAAAGATGCAAAGGACTACTCTCAGCAGTTCAGACGGGCCGCCTTTCGGAAATCATGTAAAAATATTTTTACAGTTGTAGTCATCTGCAACGACCAGGATCATCGAAAATTGTTTTCTTAGATAGGGAACATATCAGAAAACGGGTGTGTGAAGAGAGAGCCTGTTCCCAAGTCCGTGATGGTCTGTTCGGGACAGTATCCCAATTTGAAACTCCTCTTGTCACGCCGGCGCCAACGCCTTGCCTCCCGTATACGCTCGTGAGCACGGGGGTTCCCAACGAACGAGGCGAAGTTGTTGCAAGCGCGAGGGTCCCATCGGGGTCTTACGCGGCGCTCGCCCTCGCCACTACGCACGCAGGGAATAACTATGGCCCTTGCGGGAAATTCTGTACTTTCTTCTTATGAAAAAAGTGAATCACAAAATGAAGTGAGTTATGGTCGCTGAAAGCCCAAAAACTCGCTTTTGCACGAAAAATGTTCGAACGGGACAATTTTTGAAAAAGGGGACAATCACTAAACTTTTTATACTGTTTTGTTAGAGAAATATTTGAAGTTTCTGAAACTTTTTACAGATTTCCAAAATGTCGCATACGAAAGATTTTATGGGCCTTCAAAGTTGAAGGTGCGCCTTCTTAGAATTTTGGGTTTTCCACTTCTAACAGAAGTACTTTCCGGAGAGTTAGGCAATCCTTGTAGTTTTCTGAAAGCGCACCTCAGGCACAGTCAAAATCTACCTCAACAAGTCAAAAAAGTACGTCCCAAGAAAGTTATTCCCCTCTAAAATTTTTTCTTCGCCGCGTCCCGTTCTTCCAGCGCCCGGGTGATACCTGCCGCGCTCCAAGGCTGACGCCGCAACGCAGACGCTTCTGCGCGGCGGCGCAGACGCTTTCTGGCGCAACGGATTCATGTCTAGCACTCTTATTAACAAAAACAGGGGGTCGCAACTGGACCCCCTCGAGAGCTAGGGGGTCGCAAAAATCCCGAAAATGTTCGAACGTGACGGTTGACCCTGGTTGGCGGTGCGATGTACGTCCCAGACACCTTTCAGAGATGTGTCCACCCCTTTATAATGAGGAATGCTGGACCATGTCTTGGAGTTTTTGGTGAATTTTGACGTAATGTTAAGATTGATTCTCCACTGTAACAGTTCCACCTGATACTGAAGAACATGGCCAGCCGCTGACCCCATAACCCTCCTTCAGCACAGTTTAAGTTCTGCAAAGTTTGTAGAGCTTCATCGCCGTCGATCTATTCAGCAAAGCTTCGTGGACTGTAGAGAAGAATCCGCTCTTCATTGTACGTTGCAAATCTGTAGAAAAACGAGTCGCTTTTATCACATAAAACAGGCTACAATTTGATGGACCACCATCCAAGGAAAATGAAGCATCCAAAAGAGGAGTGCCAGAAAACGACAGAACTTTTTGAAACGCCTAATAGAAATACGATAATACTATGCAAGAACCATTTAACTACAAAAACTATAAAACGACCTACGCATCACGGAGTCGGATCCAGGGACGTCATGGCTCACGGGGGGGGGGGAGACGTGGCTTGGATCCGCTCGAACTTCCATACCCGGGTCGATCGTTGCATACGCACGGCTCGTTGCATCATCTTCCTTGAACCCTAGCGGGACGAACGGAGTCCGCTACGAACGGGAGAGCGGAACAGCGACGACCAAACTCAACGGCGGCAGACGTAGACTGACTGACAGACACGTAGTCCAGAGCATTTGACTTCAGCCGACGCGCAGGGCACCGATACGCAGTGCGCGCCGGGACCCCCGCGCGCCCTACCAGGCGTGGCCCTTTAAGAAGTCGTGCAAAAGCCACGATACCTCTTGCTTTTGTTGATAAACATCAAACCCAACTCTGAAACGTACTAGAATATTAAGTCGAGAAACGCCTTGATGCCATAGGCTCGAAAACACTGCCAGACAGAGCTTTGCTCTGTAGCAGGGCTGAGCACGAACCAATGGATGGAATCAAAGATCTCCATCTATCAACGTCACTTTCATGGATTCTGGGACAAGAGTATGTGGCCATCGAATCTTCCAATCGACTATTTTGTGTGTGGCTATCTACAGTGTAATTCTCTTCATCAGAATATCGCGGCTTGGACGGGCTAAGGCAGCGCTCCAAAGGTTGGGAGAAGATTGATATCAACCATCTGCTCCTTCAACTACAATGCACGCTTCTGCCTCTTGGTGAACGCACCCACGCAACCACTGAGGATAAAGCGTCCTTCTGACCGGGTCAGAGTGAGAGGTCGTATTCGTCCCAAAGGAGTAAGAATTCGTAAATAGTGCCATCGGCTAAAATCGTAGCCTTAGACCATGTGAAAAAGCTCAAATGCAAAATGAACTCGGCTCCTGCGGCCAAATTTGAGGCGCTCGACATCGACAACTTCGGCTGTATGTGTTACGTCACCACTCGTCAGGGGTATGGTGGATGGTAACGTATCACACACAGCGGAAGTTGTCGATGCCTAACGGAGGATGCGATAGTCAACTATTCTAATCCTTGTCCCTTCATGATTAAAGTCTAATTTCATTTCCATGGCATAGATTCAACTGCTCACCATTCTACTTGTTCCCTTAGCCAGTGCTCTTATTTCTCTGAATCGATCTGATTCGAGGTAAATGACTCCTTTGGGTCCAAAAGTCCGCATGCTCAAAATCTCATCAAAGGGAGGAGCCCTTAACCTGTAAAAATTTTAAAACAAACTAATTGAAAGAAAAACATTCAGGATGCTTAAAGGCAAGAATCAGGATTAATTGATGGGTGATTCCACTCAAATGTGAAAGTAGGGATGGAGGTGGACCGCCAGTGGAGAAAAAAGGAAAGAAAATCCTGAAATACACAGGAAATACGAGCATTTTGCTCTATGCTGTGGAGAAGTTCAAAAGACAGGCAGGGAGATGAGAGATAATGTGAGCGCGGAGAGCGGTAGAGAAGTCCGAGAAGAGAGAGCATAGCAGATCAACGTGGCGACGCAGACAAGATATCGAACGGTGGGCGGACCATGTTAAGTTTGGTGGAGTCTGTTAGAAGTCCATGGCGCCTAGGGTCCTAGTGACGCGTTTCGATGTAGAAAGGTGGCGCTACCTTTGCACTTGCGTACCCAGCACTTCTAGCCATGGTAAGGGCTTCTTAGGTGGGTCTGAGCCCGAACTTTGCCTTTTAAAAAGTTATTTCGAATTCCTTGATCTTCTTTATAACCGCCGCAGATGTACATTCAAAGAATATTATGGAGTTCGTTAGGAGGAAGTGCGCATTCCAATAAGCTTCTGCTTGCATCTTCACGAACATGACTATAGTATGTCTACATGCCTATATTTAGGACCCTTTTGGGAAAAATGCTCGTGAACTTTTTGGAATTGGTCGGAATCTACTTCAATCATGGATCCACATCTGTCCTAGGCGTGCTTTAAAGACCAAGAATTTCTAGAGGTTCGACTCGAGCCAAGCTGGGTGAAAATGTGGGACATCCCTGACATTCAAACCACATTCACCATGCCAAATTGAAAAGAGCTAAAACTTGGACACCAGTCTGAGTGTACGCAGAATCCCATAGGCTGTAATGTAGGAGTGACACGTTTTAAATATCTCCATTATTGTGAAGTTGAGTTTATATGTGCACAATGCCAAAACGAGCCAGCCATATAATTGGTTTACAAATGAAGCAAAATCCAGGTCTAGTTAATGAGCTAAACGTCTGTTTTCAGTACCTCTTCAGGAGGCACTGTGTAGCAGCTGAGTATTTAAAAGACACCGACTGGATGCTCGTTTTGGATGCTGATACAGGTAAGCTGTGAGCTGGGTCATGGAGTACAAGCTGATAAAGTTGTAATTGGCCATTTGACATCAACACTGGATGAAGTGCATAGTGGGCATGGTCTAGGTATTCTAGTAGCGCTTTCCAGAAAATACTTTTCAGCCGTGAGGTTCTTCTGGTGGATTAAGTAAGTATGCTTTTGAGTAACATATTGTGGAACATAGTAAGCAAGGAGCTTTAATTATTACTTGGAAGTTTTTTTGTTTGTTTTCTAAGAAGCTTGAAGGCTTCAAATAAGACGTATCCCTCAACTCTTCCATGCGACCAGAAGTTCTGTAAGTGATGTCTAGAGGATGGGATGACCGTAGTGCGCTTCATTTGGGCAAGATATCTCAGTCGTCCAAGATCAGACCTTCATCTCACTGCAGTCAAAATTGCTCTCGACTTAAGGAAAAACAGTGAAATGAGCTTCACTCGGAAGGTACCTCGCCAAAAAGTCATCTTGCTGAGCTTAGTTAAAAAAGCAGAGAACTACAGGGTGGATCAATCAACAATAACAAGATAAATTGATCATAAAAAACCAATGTTACCGAAAAGACTCAACTTAACAGGATCAACATACTGAAGGAAAGCTTCCAAACAGAAAGCAGTATACTCCTTGAACCGGCCGCTTTGTGCATTGATACATAAACCATCTCTTTAAGACTTGTGGTCCCGTTATTGAGAAGCTAGTTGTTCTCAAGTAAATCCAAGACTTTTCAAAGCGACTTCTTAACTAATGGTTCTGATTATGCTTTAAAGCCACGAGTCAGGATTAGGCAACCAGCAGAAGTTCTTCCCAGGGTGCGATAGTGGGCTCCCCAAGCACTGAGGGCGCGACACTATCGCGACCCAAAAGTGCGCGGCAATGGCGCTAAGGCCTTGCCCGCCGCGCTGCCCGCGCTGCCAGCGTAATCCACCACGGCATACGTGGTCTCTGCGTCCTCTCGTACGACGTACTATCTCGCGTTCTCCCTCTCCTCGCAGCGCTGTGTCTCTCCGTCGTACTACGGCCGGCCTCCTAAGGGAAATTTAGTGTTTTCTATGGTGCTTTTTGCTTTTTCTCCTCACTAATGTTCCTCATTGCACCCCTTGCCTAATGTTTGAACAAAATAACGCATCAATTCAATCCCGACTCGTGCCTTCAAGGAGTGGTTTGTCTCCAGCATTCACAGCACGTCATAGTACGTATTTGAGTGCTGAGAAGTACGTTGCCGCATCTTTCATATGATGAATTCTGCGGCCTTCTATTGGCAGTAGTTTTTGTACAATCTTCGTCTCGTGGTTGGACGCTCGTCTTGCTCTGATGCTCTGTGCTATCTACTGAAGGCCCTGTTAAGCTGAAGCATCAACTGCGTCTGAAAAATTTCGAGATGATTCTAATGTCCAGCTTGATATCTAAGCTCCGAAGGTCCGAAGTATCTTGGACTCGTGTATACTGGTTCGCAAATACCCTACCCTCATTGGAATTAAATAGCATTGGTCTGATTGTCCTTCTCATTTGAGACTGGTCTGATACCAGGATATTTCTCTTCAGTAGAAACGTACGAAAATGGAGCTCATCATGGGATCGAGACAACGCCTCATATAATCAACTACAACTCTATATTATCACATCTTGTAGCTGCTATCGGTGTTTATCACCCACCATAACGTCAAATCCCACATTTTTTATAGAAGTGCGTCCCCTTTTCTGTCGACGAAAACAGCATGACGGAGGTCTTTTCCCAACTGCGCTTCGATATTGTCACCTCGATAAGACATTACAATTGCCCCCCCCCCCAGCAGGATTTTCGCCGGATTATACCTTGCATGGGAGTGCCCAAGGTTTTGTGCGATAATCTAATAGCAGTCAGAAAAAGACTCCGTCTCATAGAAATAATTGCAAGTGGAAGGTAGTTAACCTGATGCGGCATAGGACCATCGCAACACGTTTCCTGAACGGATGAAACTTTTGTTTCTTATTCGATTTCTCTCAGGGCTTACATGAAACAAAACAACAACATCTTCAGCTGTGATCAATCCGAATCATTGCATTGAAGAGTGGATAGATGATCGTGTGGATGTTATTTTATACGAAAGATTTTTCAATTACGAAATCTCTGCTGCAACATACATGGTGCGCATTTTTTTCATAACTTTCTTACCACCTTCTTGTTAGTGCCTTCTCAGGTTCGCAACACAAAGTTTGCCAGAGAATTTCTCATGAATTGGGCAGACGTCAATTTTGTAAACGAGAACAATTAGTGCTGACATAATTGGGAGTCTTTGTCCATGTATTATGTTCACATTACTATTGTCCTTCTTAAGCATAATACATTGCTATGATGCCCAGCGAACACGTAAAAACAGGGCTCCATCGCGCGCGAAGGGACAAAAGCGGCACAGGACAGTTTGCAGGCGCATAGTCGTGATACGTTAAACGGGGTCAGGTTAAAAGTGTACCACACATACGTCTCATATACTCACAGCAGCGCGCTGCGCTGGCCTCGTCCATTACCAAAAGCGCGATGGCCTCTTGAGATCACCCACAAGTGCTCCCTTGATTAAACCTTGAAGACGAACTGAGAACGCCACGGATATAAAGTGCAGCAGCCTGTGCTGTAACTTAGTTTGGGAGGGGGGGCAACGCGGCCGAGCGCGGAAAACATGTTCGAAATCCGTAGGCCAAACGTAGGTCAGTCTAAGGTGGGGGGCGGCAGTCACTGAAAATGTTCCAGTTTAACCGTCTGCGTTCGAGAGACACTAATGAAGCATGCATCAGCGCTTTTCCCGGAAAGATTCTCTCACATGAGCCGTGTCAGACTTTTGCGAGCATCCTCGATCGCACGTCTCCTGGCACTGTCTCCACCCGTAAGAATGTCCTTCATGTTAAAAGCACACCCAAATGGTCATCGTTGATGTTCTACTCATCGACATAAAGTGGGTATGCGAAGAGACCGCAAGAAATGAAAAGGACATGAATCCCGCCAAACTTCAGACCGAGCGCTCCCTTGGTACACTTGTAAGCGATTAACGGTAAGGCATGCAGCGAAATAGGAGATAGTGAACGCCGAAAAAAGAGAAAAAATACTGCAAGAGGAGGGAGCATAGCAGTTCAGCGATACGAGGCAAATGAGATACTGCTGCGGTGCACGGATTCGTGCAAGGATCCGAGTCCTAATCCCTAACATGAGAGCTCGAAACACATTTAGGTTCAAAGTGGCGAAATCTACGCAGTTGCGAACCCGGACTCTTTGTACGTTTAATATGGGTAGGTGTTGGCCAGTAATGTTGGGAGAATTTTCAGCCATGTTGCCACAAGTGCAGAAAGGAGTCGAACCCCATGTCCTACCTGAGCCAGAACCAAGTTGCGCTATTTCGTTTCAATACTACGCTCAGATAGTAGAACGAGCGAAAAAAAAACAAGAACAATTCGAAGTCTGCGGCCAAGACCCTTCCCATAGCATTTCATATGGCCTCTCCGACCTCTGACATCTTTCTGGGGAAAGTATGGATATCAATATTAGTGGTATGAAAAAGTTACACTGACAGAGATACGTGGTCAGAGTTACAAGGGCGATTATCCCTTCCCTTGCTGTAAGAAGCTCAACGTATCAATGGAACAGTGATTTATCATCAAGAAAAGCTTCTGTCCTTTTGACCCGATGAGACCCGATGAAATTCATATTACATTCTGTTCTCCTTTGCCAACCTTGTGTGAATTCAACCACTACATTCGCTGAAAAAATTGGAGTCCTAGAGGCTATGAACTCGGCGAAGGTCCTTTCATCATGTTAGATTTCGTAGCATTTCTCCTTGAAAAAATCAGTCTGCCAAAATCTAATCAGAAATAATGCATCGAAAGCTAGGACTGTGAGGAACAGCAAGAACTGTCCTTACGATCTAAGGGATCGAGCTCGATTGCAGTGATTTAGTAGAAGAATCTGTAATTGTTTTTCTTGACGACCAGTGCGTACGCGGACCAAAAAGGAATATCTCGTTTCAGTTCAACGTCCTAGATACTGTTTCTTCCCGGAGCAATACAAGCGAGGCAGAACTGTTATGATGTATGGTATAATGCAACCAATTACGAGAGCTATATGGCGTCCGTGTCATGCGTCAAACAGGCGCTAGGAGCCACACGGTTATGGCCAGGAAAACTACGTATCTATAGAAAAGCACATGGATGGGCACGAGATGGTTTTCTCACCTCTGGCAAGTAATGAGAATTGATTATTGAAGATGAAAAATACAAAAGAAAGATCATCCCCTAAGCGTAACGTATCCGTTCTTTTCAGTTTATAGAGTGTTTAACCGGAGAAAACAGCCTTGACCAAAACACTTCCAAAAATTATTGCAATAAATGAAAAGTCAATCAAAAAGTTCCCTACTCTATTTCAAATAGAGGTTATGAGAGCAATACAGCCTAGAGTCAGAAACATGCACTCTCATGGACTATCGCTCGACGCCACAATTTCAAGGAAGGAAAGGATCCTAAGTCACTATGGTCGTCCAGGAAAAGATGCACATGGACATGCCTAGATGTGCTTTTGGACACTGTTCTCAATTCCACCTTTTGGAGTTGCTACACGATTTCTTGGACGGAGATCAAGAAAAGGAGTGCGATTGGGTGTTCCATGCTCCCATTGAAGAGATTGATCCCATATGGTGATTGCACTCTGGCCTTGTTTTGCTTGTTTTGCTAAATGAACTTTTAAGTATTAGGTTGTCCCATAATTAGTGAATCACTTTGGGTATTTTTGAATTCAAATTTTTTTCTTTTTATTCGAAGTCCTTGCTCATCCAAACATACACCTCTGTCATCTACAATGTATTGCCTATCATGGGAATTTAGTCGCTGTCTTTCCTCTGAAATTGCAGGAGCTCTTGAACGAAGAAAGGACGGAAGTCGGGTTTGAGGTCATGTCACTTAGCGTAAAATTTCTTTCCTGGAAGAAGAGTGCTAGAGCTCAGACAAGGTTGTCTTAGCTGGTACGAGGATAGTGCTACACAACGAAGCTGAAAGAACTGTTAGCCTGAGAGTCTCCAACTTTTTATGAATAATCTACCCAAGGTGGGTCGAACGACCTCAGAAAAAAGCAGACTTTGTCTTGCTTTACTTTCAAATTGAACGCGTCGCCATTGTGCTGTCCACGTTTGCCTTCTTCACTGACCCTAGTATTACTGGGCGGCGGTTCCCAGCGCAAGGTCCTTTCGTGCTTCACCAACATCTCAGAAGTGTCGAACTTAGAGGAAGTTGGGCTTTTGCTGTCAGAACTCCCGAATCGCTTGAGCTAGGCTACTGCTCCTGGTGGATTTGCTAGCACACTCCACCCAGTCTACAGAACTGGTGAATATGCAGGACGATCACTGAAAGGAACTCTAGGAAATCAAAAGGAACATGATGATGTCAGATCGTGTTCGAGCTGATTCGGGCACAGAGCATGTGAGATACAAATTCCATATTTTAAAATCTTTACGACTCTACGTAGATGTCTACATTCCATCATCTAACAAGTCGGATATGCTCTGACAAATAGCGACTACTTTGTCCAGATCCAATCTCAGTGGCGCTGGGTAGAGCAGCAAGATTGCCAGTAGAGGGGTAGTTGGAGTGTGGGTCATCTTCAAATGGAAAAGCCAAATCCGGAACAGAGTGAACCGTGGATTGAAGGAGTGTGTCCTCGCCTATTTGCTGGTTGATCCACTACGTTGGTTGGCGTTTGAAAGATGCTAATCAGAAGTGATGAGTGAGGAAGCTCAAAAATAGGTTTAGAAAAATTGATGTTATAGCCTTGTAAGGCAGCGTGTAAATGGGCTGACCAAATGCTCAGGATAATGTGGGTGCTACTTCGCAAAACATCTTCGACGCCTTTACCATTTTTCTTGATTTTTTATAGCAATGAATGTAAAGTGATTCACTAAGTTATGGGACAACCTAATAGTTAGAATTAGGGAGAAATGGGGCGGAGTTGGGTTGTGTCCACCGGTCTCAGAATCAAATACTGTAGAAACAGCCATGATGGTGAAGGTGGTGGGGGAGAAGGATCGTATAGAGGGACAGACTGAAGATGATGGTGGTAGTGGGAGGGGGGGGAGGAAAGGCGCAAAATTCTTGAAAAAGTGCGAACATGACGAATGACCCTGGTCCCGATTCTATCGCTGCGCTCTTTCCTTCGTAACTCTGCTTGAAGGAGAGTTTAGCAGATTTGGAAGGTACAACTGAATCAGAGTCCAAAATGCGTCTAGGCTCATACATCTTCTGAACGCTCAAGGCGGCATAGGATCTTTCATTTGTCAACGAAGTGTCGACTCTCCTGGGCAATGAGAGGGATGGAAGTTGGGTCTCAAGTGAGGTCAAAGGTCCAAAAAGGGTACTTACCTGAAAAAGGGTAACTGGTGGGAAGACAGGCGGACTTCCTAAAGGTTGGTTCTGTGCCATTCCTCACGGTTTTTTCTTCATTCATCTCGGCACAAAAAACCACCTCACCTGTTTCCAATGGTCCGATGGAACTGCATTTCTGCTGTGCTTCCCGCCTTCAGAATAGAGATCGGCCTTCTCCTCCATCTGGATCTTCGTATTGATTTTTTTCCTTTGAGGTGGTTTTGAAGGCAAACCCCAAGATTAGTAGGAAGAATACCGTTAGGGAAAGGGTGGAGTCTATATCTACAGAGATCATGCCAGCTTCGTCGCAAAAATTGCGCGATTAGGGCGCTAATCCTTACGGGCCTGCAACCATCGACCCCCGTTGCAACGCTTCCCACCCACCGCGATTGATGTAGAGATCAGCGTGCTCTCTCGGACGTGCTCTCTCGCGTGTTTTGTCTTCTTTGATCGCCCTGTCTCGCCATCGTACCACATCCGACCTTACTGAAGGTTAAGGCCTTAATTTCAGCGTTTCCGATGATTTCTCTTGCTTTCCTTTCCACTTTCAGTCATTCCGCAGCTCAGTCATCACTACGAAGCGCTCTTATACACCAGTTTTATCCCGGGGCTTTGACCTTTCTTTACATTGGTGTGCTTCTTCGGCCACTCAGCCTTTCTGCCCAGGAAGAACAATTCAAGACGGAGGCAGGGTCAACCGTCCGTTGGACAAAGTCCAACGCGACGACGAGAGTAATGCCGAGAGTGAACGTACGCACGGAGACACAGACGGCTCGCGGGTGGCGAGAGTGAATGCCGGCGCGGAGAGCGGTGAACATCGGTCCAACGTCGCTCCAATATCGGTCCAACGTAACGGTTGACCCTGGGCGGAGGGCGAGGTGGGGCGCTCGACTCTTCACTTCACCCTCCCTGCTTGTGAAAGGAACGAACGAAGGAGTTCAATCGTTGGAGTCAAGTGGTATACGGTGGCGGTGCATTCCTCTGGTCGCCAGGCAGGTTGATTATTAAAATTCTACCGAAAAATTTTGGGGCGGGGCACTTTCTGGCCTAGTAGTTTTATGTTATAACCAAAGTCATTACTAAATGGAGAGGATGCTTTATTCATACTGAATGCACGTTGTGAAAGATGGATCTGGGGCTTGTGTATGATACAGTGAGAGGGCATGTGAAACACGCTATGAACACTGGTGCGACCCTCATTGCAAGTGGTTGACGGCGAAGGGCGTCCTCTTAGTCGCTACCCGCAAATTCACAGCGCATACTTGCTATGAATCAGAAAGCCACTAAAACCTTTTCAAGATGGCATGATGGCGACTTCATGTTCCATGGATGGAAAGGCAATCACGTGAAGGACGATCAGTGGGGAGCACCGTTCACCGAAATGCCAAATCTCAGCTTGTGTGGACATGGCAAGGATGGCTGGCATTGGGATGAGAAAATGCACGTGAACGTCTCGGTTATAAAGTAGGCTCGATTTTTCTTATCCATTGAGTAAGGACCAGGTATACAGAAGAATAGCCTAACTGATGATTAACAGGATGACCTACGTTTGCAAAATATGTTTGAAAATGCATGTAGATTTTTCAGGAGTGAATTGGCAAGTTTCGAAAAACATGCGGGCAATACCTTCACCCCGTTAGGACAGAAAGTGATCTGGTTCGCAATGCCGGACATAGGCCAGTGTTATCCCGACTGTGAACGATACACTTAGGACGGCTATCTGGTTTCCTTAGCGCAATTTAATTATATTATCGAACATTCCTTCTTCTCATGCTTCCTGTTTTTGTCTGTAAGAATAAATGGTAATAAATTGAAGGGCCCAACATGACACATCAAGTTATAGTGAAGCGAGACAACACCTCAGATACCATAATATATTGGGTTGTTTTGAAGGTAATGCGGTTTTTAGCCTATTTTCAAATAGTATATTTCCACTCAAATTTGATAGGTTTATTCTTCACAAAAACTATCAGAAACTTTATTTTCCCAACAAGGTGCACTATAATATGTTACGCCCACATAAAACGAGCGCTTTTGGAGGGCCATTATATCTTCGAGCGTCATTTTCACATATGTTTGAACTTTGACTTCTTTCCAACCACCTCGACAACTTCTTACTTAAGAAGTTGTCGAGGTGGTTGGAAAGGGAGGTATTGGTGAAGGAGAAGCCTACAGAGTACGACAGAGCAAAAATCTAAGTGCCTGTTTTTTCAATCCTTATGGGACGTGTAGCTCATAAACGTCATCGCGAAGGAGGGTTTTTACTTCTCCCAGTTGATTAACTAATGCATCACCGCTCTTGGGAAAAGGTGAATCATAGCCCAACACAAATGCTGTTTTGAGACTGTTTTGATTCAATGGTAGTTTACAAGGTGTTTAATAAATCATTTATTAATTACAAAGCAACTATGACCAAACACACAATGGAGAAGAGACAGGAGAGGATAGAAATTGTTATCGTTGTACATTACTACATCTCGTATTGTTGTCCTTAGGTTATGTGTCCGAGTGTAAATCGTCTTGTCGTCTTAACGAGTGGCGAGTCCGACCGGCATAGAATCGTCGTGTCGTAGTTGTAAAGGTTAGGGTAGATGGTGTGCGACCGTAATCGCTTGACGAGAGGGGCGGAGCCCCAGAAGGAAGAGAGAAGAGTTGAAAGAGGCTAAACTAAAGGTGACACCGAAGTGGAAGACTGCCTCTGCCGCCCGGAGCGCGCTCTTTATACCTCCCAGAAAAGGGCGGTATATATACCTGTGCTAGTAGGCGGTCCGGTGGGCATGGCAATTTGGAATTGGTTGTAGTTTGTACGCGGTAAATTCAAAATGTATATGCCATGTTTCGGCACTTGTTTGTTGTAACAGGGCTTAGCCTTAGGGTATTTAGGGGACCAGTCTTTATCATGACTGGGAAGTCATGACACTCCGCACGACGACGAAAGGTATGGAAACGCAGGAATTTGCCGTTTGCATCCTCCCCGCCACCGAGTGTAGACAATTGTATTGTGTTTGTTTCCGTAGACAAGAATATGAAGAGGAAAGTGAGGCACATACAAAACAAAGAAAAATCAGTAATAGACATAGCAAAAAAACAAAAACAATACTAAGAAAATACACTATACAAGTCTAAGGTAAGAAAAAAGAAAAAACTATACAATTCTACGAAATGATCTCACAACATGCTGACTCTTCGGAAACTGGAAGAAGGTAGTAGACGTGAAGACGTGGAGAGTTGCGTGTGGTTGTCCTTGAAGTAGTGGCGGGAGTAGTTGGTGGTTGACGTGGTCCGTTGCTGACGATGGAGGTCTTAGAAAAGGTAGTAGACGTGAAGACGTGGAGAGTTGCGTGTGGTTGTCCTTGAAGTAGTGGCGGGAGTAGTTGGTGGTTGACGTGGTCCGTTGCTGACGATGGAGGTCTTAGTGCTTGACGAGTCGTGATGATGCCAGGAGTCGTAGAGGAAGTCGAAGCATGAATACTGCGAGAGAGAAAAGGTGTTTGATGATAGTGAAGAGAAAGAGGATTATGCGTAGAGGGGGAAAGATTGTGATGATGAGGTGACTAGAAGATTTTCTTGTTTTTGTTGGTGGGTTTTGTGAGCAAAGGAGAGAACGACTGAGCATGAGAGCGCTAATGAGGGCTAGGAAGACGGTCAGAGAGAAGAGGAGGAATTGTTTGCATGTTTCCAAGAAATGAGAGAAGTCAGGAAGAGAGAGATCAATTGTAAATGAGGAGGTGTTTGTGTCTGTGTTATTGTCCCATAGGTGGATGTAATTCCATAGGGGTTTTATCCCATTTATGTAATTGAGTGTACCTTTGATTTCGAAAATTGTTATGTGTGAGCTACATTGAGCTTTACAAGTCTCTTGTATTCGGGCTTTGTTGAAAAATAAAAGCACATAGTTGTATGTTCCAGATCTTGTACAAGTCAATGTGAATTGTTGCATTCCACAGGTAACCTGTGCTGTCGACTCAACAGTGTCAGATTGACAGAAGATTGTGGCTACCGAGCCTTTGGCGCAGTTATAGCAACCATGTAGTTGTTGGGGAAGAATGTGGCACTGGAAATTTTCTATCTCTTGTGCAATATTTTTTGTGTTGTTGTCTAGTAGGAGTAGTAGTTCGACTGATATTGCGTGTGTTCTTATGGTGGGTATGTTGTTAACTCCTTCTGTTGTTACTAGGCCATTTGGTAGTGGTAGAGGCAAGGTGTTCGGTAGTTGCGTCATTTGTGAAATGTTGTTGTTAGTGCAATAACAATTGACCGAGTTTTCGGCGGGAGTACATTTGCATGTGTCCTTGATGATGCAATTCTGGGTGTTGTTAGTCGTTTGTTGTTCTTGTGAAGGAGAGCTACATGCGTAGCTAAATTCTGTATCTGGGCGGATGTATGCCGTTGTTTGGTTGTTAGTAATAAATCGCTGGTGTAAGATTGATATTGGGCTAAATGAGAAGGCTGTAATTTCGAAGGATGTGTTGCTTACGCGCTTGTTAGTGTACGGTGTTAATTCGAAGGTTTGGAGTCTCTGTTTGGCCCCATTTATTTGTATGGTGAGCGAGATTGTTTCGAACCATGTCGGACATTGGAAAACTTCGTAGATAGTGTCATCAACTGGTAAGTGGTATATGCGATAAAAAAGACATCCGGATGATGGATAGCCGCATGAGCATCCGAGCCAACCGCAAGACTCGGAGCAGTAGGTAATGCCGGTATAGTTGTTGGCGTCATAGAGTTCTTCGACATGGGTATTGTAGTTGATTTTGGCGCATTTGAGGTCTTTACATGTGCCCATACCGGGACATCGTTTCTGATATTTAACTTTTGTGACGGTATTCCGCGTGTAGTAGAGCGTTTCTTTGCGACATCTGAGGGTCAAAGCTTTTAAGGTTATACGCATAATATGTACTTGTCGCTTGCCGTGTGTTAGCTGAATGCAAACCTCAGGTTGCATTTGGTTAAGTTGTGTGATGAGCGTGGTTTGGTTGTGGCAGTTCTTTTCCTGTGGGCCGCACTGTGATATAGTTGATGGTATTAGCATAGTTTGCTGGCAGCAAGACACTATTGAAGTCGTGGTAGCTAGAATCGTGATTAATCGTAACATTGTTGTTGTTTTCCATTTGGTGCTGCTGTTGTCAATCGTGATAAGTGGTATGTCATCTTCTGTCTCTTGTTTTTTGGCAGGTCTGTTATAGTTGTTAATTTTGTCGAGATTCTGATTATAAGACATATCTGAAAAGCAGAGGTTAGTCGTATTCTTGGTGTACACAAAAAGCGACATAGACGCAATATTGTGTGTGTCAATAATAGCAGTTCCGTTTTAGAGGAAATTATGAGAATGGAAGAAAGGGCATGATAGAGAAATGCCGTCGGTCTGTGTTTGAGGAGGGGTTTTGGCTCTTTTATACTGGCGAAGGTGTCACGATTTATATTTTTTTGAAGAGTTATGATATGTTGGGGAGGAGCTAACAGAAGTTTCGTGTTACGGTAGCGTAGCTGTTTATTAATCGTATGACACTAATGAATAACGTAATGTGTTGCGAGTATGCGAATTATTCAATTCATAACAAGGTGTACTGTAATTGATAAGATGCTAAGAAGCATCTATCGGTCATGTAATGAAATTTTCCTTTGTGGAGAGTAGCAACCTCAACTTCGAGTCTGGAACTATAATAGCA
>MU896340.1:0-16291 GCA_036418205.1 Ostertagia ostertagi | reverse complement strand
CCTATGTAATTTTTTGATAGAATAGAATGTGCTCTTCAATATGCAATTGAGCTCATTCGGTTTGGTTTTGGCAAAGTGTAATTAATTCTGTTTTGAATGTGAGTAGGAGTGACTCTTTTTTTGCCCCCCCTGTATATATGCATTATAACAGTATACAGTGTGAAGGTATAGGTGAAGGTATGATTATGCTGTGGGGAAAAGTCCTATTTTAGGAAGCGATCCGGATTGCTCCGACGTTTGCCGATGCCTACTCGAACATGGGTAATACTCTGAAAGAGATGGGTGATGCAGCGAATGCTATGCAGTGCTACACGCGCGCCATACAAATCAATCCTGCTTTCGCTGATGCTCATTCAAACCTTGCTAGTATACATAAAGTAAGACTTTCACATTTGAACTGGCTACTAAACTTGATACATATCGTCATGCATCGCTTTTAGGACTCCGGTAACATCCCTGACGCGATACAAAGTTACTCTACTGCATTGAAGTTAAAGCCGGACTTTCCTGATGCTTTCTGTAATCTTGCACACTGCCTGCAAATCATATGTGACTGGACAGATTATGATAATCGGTGAGTAAGGAGCAAGCCACAAACACCCCTACGCTGAATGGTACCCATTTTTAGAATGAAGCGATTGGTGGCCATAGTAGACGAACAGCTGAGCAAGAAGCGTCTTCCTTCTGTACATCCTCACCACTCGATGCTTTACCCTTTGACTCATCAAACTCGAATCGCTATTGCTGCAAAGCATGCTCAACTGTGCACAGAAAAGGTAAGCTGTTACTCAGAGAATTCGCTCATCTTTTCACTACTACTCCATTAGGTCTTGACCTACGTTTGGGATGAGGGTTCTGTTTTGCAGCTTGATACATTCCCAAATTTGTATTCTTTTTTTCGCGCCAACATACTATTTATTACTAACGGTTTAGGTGGCAATGTTAGGTCATCCGCCTTTCAACTATCCGGACCGTTTGAGTGTTCGCAACGGTATCACTCGTCTTCCGCGTTGGTTATGTTTCGTCAGATTTTGGAAATCACCCGACAAGTCATCTGATGCAGTCGATACCTGGAATGCATGATCGCTCTAGAATAGAGGTACTGTGATACAATATATCATGTTTTATTAGAACCAGCGTGGGATCAGTGGGAGGATTGTAGCTTGTAGGAAGGGCTTATAATTTGGAAGGAGGGAGAGTGAAGGCACAAAGGACTTCTTGTATTGAAAAAAATTTTGTGAGTTTAATCACTTTTTTCATTAAGCCGTCCAGCGCTTCCATTCTTTGTGATATTTTTGGTATTCAGTAATGTCAGATATGAGGGCTCAGTTTTGAAAATTCCGACCGCCGCTCTTATCCATCTTTTGTGATTTATTGTTTTGACTCGTATTTGCTGATCTATTTTGTACTATTTTCCTCCTATTCTCATTTTATTTGATACTTATATTTAAGGTGTTTTGTTATGCTTTGTCTGCTAATGATGGTACTAACTTCCGCCAAAAGCTGGTAAACGAAGCGGAGCATTTTGTTGATTTGTCACAGGTTAGCTGCCAGCCGAATTCATGATTGCTATCGGTACTGTGGCCACGCTATACCTATTTGATATATTTGTTCTAGATATCGTGCAATGGGAAGGCTGCTGATCGAATAAACCAAGATGGGATCCACATTTTGATCAACATGAATGGCTATACAAAAGGGGCTCGGAATGAGATATTTGCTTTGAGACCGGCTCCGATTCAGGTTAGCATCTTTGGGTTTTGTATTGCAGTTCCTAATCAAGTTAGATTTGATCATTTGTTTTGTTTCTGTTTTTTCACGGTTGATTGACCTTTTGTACTGATTGCGTACAGATTAGCGGGATGATGAATAGGCTGCTGGCGATCTCATTTTATGCATGCACGATATGTGACGCTATGCGTGAAGCGTACGCGCAGGGGGGGGGGTCTTGGCGTTTGTGGTTTTTTGATTGAAAAATTGGTTAATCGTCATCCTTCTTCATGAGCTTAACATATTTTATTCTTTTACTGCGATAATTCTATCGCATTTCATGGCTTTCTTCTGCTCAACACTATTTTTGTTTGGCCGTTACCATTTTATTTTACGAGAAAGTGTACAGAAGAAGCGAAACGATTGTGATGCAACCCGCTTGGGTCGTTTCGACAAAATTTCTCAGGCCGAAATATCCATGCGCTCATTATGCTACTTTCGTTATGCCGAAATTGTTCATTACTGGGACCACTATATTTGTGTAAGAAATGGATATTTTGTAAAATATCTATCAATTTAACCTTTAGGTCATGTGGTTAGGATACCCTGGGACATCTGGGGCACCATTCATGGACTACATTATCACCGACGCTGTAACATCACCGCTTCGACTTGCACATGCCTATACGGAAAAGGTTTTTTTTTTTTTTTCTCAGATTTTATTTTATGCTTATTTTCGCCTTACGAACGACTGTTTACAGCTGGCCTACATGCCGCACACTTTCTTTATTGGAGATCACGCTCAAATGCTGAAGCATTTAACAGAGCGCGTTATTCTCAAGGTGAAGGTGGAGCTTAACCTATTCAAATTATATCTTTGAAATCGTCTTCGCTGCTTTGAAGCGAGAGTTAATTGTCAGACCTTTATTTCGTGAATCATTGCTGTGTTCATTCCAGGACAAGTTGGCTCCTGCTGAAAGAGATAATGTTGCTGTTGTGAATGCAACCAATCTTGAGCCACTTCTGAGCAAAGCTGATGTTAAAGTAAGACTATAGTTTTTCGGATAAATTTGCCTGCCAATCGGAGGAAATACCTTTTTTTTTGTCTTGAACTGTAGCATTGTTCTAACAAGAGTATTTCATTTAGCACACAATACGGGAGACTGAAGTGGTTTATGGTCCTGCAAAAGAGAAGATAAAGACTGAGGTTGTTGTTCCGGTCGTAGAGGTAAGTTGGTGGGGATCTCTATTCCGAAATTCGTTCAATTTAGATCTCTAATCAAAATTGTTGCAGGTTCCAACGACGGAGCCTCTCAAACAAATGATTGGTGGTAGTTTGATTGCAAGTAGTGTTGTTGATGGTGTCCATGTTCACAATGGCTTAACACAGGTAGTCGAATATTCTGGTGTACAGATGTTTCTCTTTGTTCGGGGTACGAAAAATCGATTTTTTAGATTCAGATGCATCATAAGGCAGCAACGGGTGAAGAGGTGCCACAGTCTCTTCTGCTGACTAGTCGTCAACAATATAACTTGCCTGAAGATGCTGTTGTTTTCTGCAATTTCAATCAACTGTACAAAATCGATCCACCTACACTGGACATGTGGATTAAAATACTAAAGCGGGTGTGTTGATCTCCCATCAATATTCAAGTACTTTCAATTGAACAATTTCGACAAGCCATACGTTCGTTATTATCTCTCTCAGTCATGTGCCATATTATCAAGCCATCGAGATAGCTCGGCAGAATCGTTTTTTTTTGTTCAGGTGCCACGCAGTGTTTTGTGGTTGCTTCGATTCCCATTCCACGGGGAAGCTCACATTCACAAGTACTGTGCTGAACGAGATATCGACACAAAACGAATAGTGTTCAGTCACGTCGCAGCTAAGGTTTGTTTATCTTGGCTTCAAATTTTTGGCAATGGCAGCACTGCCACCATGTCACCTTGCCATCATCCATTTGTCTGAAAGGGAAGGATAACAGGTCGAACTAGCCACTTGTAGCTAAACACACACTATTAGGTGTGTTTTTGACGCTCATCTTGAACATGCCCCAATATTACGTTTTGTCTACAAAAATTGTTTTATTTTCATGAATATTAGCTTACCTCTAACCATAAGAGCTCTTTTTAGTTGGAATTAATCATAAGTTTTATTCAGGAGGAGCATGTTAGGCGAGGTCAGTTGGCAGATGTTTGCCTGGACACTCCACTTTGTAATGGTCATACTACTGGTATGGATATACTATGGACAGGAACGCCCATGGTCACTATGCCATGTATGGATTGTTTTTTTTTCATATTTGCTCGTTAGAGAATATTTAAAAGCTTTCCGGCAATAGTTATCTCTAAATTCCATTTGAGTCAATCATTTCTAGTGGAAACGCTCGCGTCTCGTGTGGCTTCCTCTCAATTGTACGCTCTCGGTGTACCAGAACTTGTGGCATCAAGTAAGGAAGACTACGTTAACATCGCTGTCAAACTTGGCACGGATAAGAACTAGTAAGTTTTGCATTTCTCCAAAGACTTAAGAACTAACTTTGCTCTCCGATCGAGTATATTCCTAAGAGCTAGTAAGATTTCCTATCCTTTTGAGCGAAGACGCTGCATGCTCAAAGGGAGGAAAAACATCTCATTGCTTGCTTCTGTTTTTTCTGGTTAGAAATGGGAGCGTGCCAGTTATGTTCTTAGAAGTCCAAACTAAGCAGATGCGCCCCTACCTGGAGCGGCCTCATCCTGGTTCAATAGAAAAAATCACTTTACAGCTGTCAACTTAAACCCTCGCAGGCAATTACTGAAGCGGAGGCAATCGGATCCCATTTTTGAGTATGTTTCCTGTCCCCTCCCCCCCCCCGTGCCGATGGCTTAGCAATCTCACCCTGTAGTTAACGGCTAATGTATTGAAAAAGAAGCGTCGGTCCTCCTAGAATGCCTGTAATGAAAGTTGCCATCTTAAAGCGTGCAGATGCATAGATATCCTGGATGTGGTGTCAAGAGAGCTGATTCCCTCAAAAGCGCGAGCACGCGGTATTTTTCTCTACTGTACATAGCAAAAATTTATATGCCGTAATTATTTCGTTGCATGTATTTTTGTGGGCGTAGATGGAAGAATCGTGAGAAAGAGTGGATATGAATGGAGAGATTTCATCGAAATGTTCATACCCGAATTACCGTACCCGAACTCACTTGTGAAAAGCAAAGATTTTGGAGTAAAGAAAATGAAAGAGGCCTTACGAGCAGAAATACAGCTAAACATTTAGACAGCTGGGGCGCGTGAATCCCGTTCGAGAATTATTTGTTGGCCCTTTTTTGAAGGAATTGGAGAGAAAAATAGAGATCTCATTGGGACATCCTTCACTGAGGAAAGCAATCACTTCAATAGAAAACATTTATATAGTTGGCCTCATAGTTTGAACCACTAAACATCGAATATGCCCATATCTTTTTGTATGAAAAAAACATTTGATCTAACGAAATTTTCTCCTTTCCTCATAACGGGTCGAGTCTTAGGCCGGGAGGAGGGCTTGAGTGGTAACGTGAGCAATTTCCTCTCTTCTCGAACCTCCTGCTACGCCTTGTAGGCTCAGTCCTTAGACGATGCCCACGTACCTTGAGGCACTTTTTTCTCCTTCGAATTTTTCGTCCGAATACTTCATCAGCGGAATTTTGACTTGAATTGAGGGCTTCTGGTTGTATTTTTGACTGAAAATCGAGTTGATGGTATGATCGAAGGTTTATGCTTACTAACTTCTTCTTTTAGTTTGTCGGCGATTCGCGCAAAAGTATGGAAGGCTCGGACGACTTCTACATTGTTTAATGTGAAGCAGTACTGCACAGATATGGAAACCCTTCTTCATATTATGTGGCGGCGATATGAAGAGGGTCGGCCTGTGGACCACATCACACAAGGCGCAATTCAAGTGGACTTTTGAGTCAGCAGAAGAAAGCATCACTGATAAATCGGCAGCTGTCGCAGAGCGTGCTCGTACTTGTTGGAATGGTTTCATATGATCGTTATGGGAAGAACCGAAGCCGCTCACTTCCGGCGGATGGAATTTAACGTTGATGTGGTCGTGTTGTAGCTCTATTGTTTTGCTGCTTTTATTTAATTTCATAAGTGATAAGGTAGCTGCTTGTTTCCATTACCCTGCCGTCTAGGTCATTGGTTTCGTCTGTAGGGTTACGTTATTTGTAAGTTCTTTTAGTCTTTTACCATTCATAACGCCTACTGACATGATCTCTGGCCTTGACCGTGTATAGGACCGCAAATGTTATGTCATTTAATTTGGCCTCTGTGAGGCTACTAAGAGAGAATTTTATATTCAAACCAGGTGAATGTCATCAGATATTTAACTGGAGCACTGCTATGTTGTTATCGTTTGGAGGCGTTCTCATATTTGAAAGGTGGAGTCGATTTGATTGGTGAATTACGTTGTACTGTAGGGGTGTTAGGCATTGATCTGATTTGGCGAATTGGGCGAATAAGCGAATAGGCGACTGAGGGATTGAAAAATCGCTTGAAAAATTTTGGATTATAATAGTGATTACAGACCAGCTATAATATAGCAGATGTTTTCGCCCGATTCGTCCTGGGTCGCCACCAGTCGGACCTGTTCGTCTGAGCGCCTGCATCTGCCTATATAACAATGTGCTAGTAGGCGTTCAATTAGACAGGCACTTCCTTGTGCAATGAGGCTATGAAATCATTATGGTTCGTACGTGCCATTGTCATGTTGTGCGTGTAGGCGTGGGATGCACGTGAGATGGATGACCGTCGCTTGAGAAGAAAGCACGAGCCCGTGAGTTGGGGGGAGTCGTGGGCGTGTGCGTCTCGATTCAAGAAGAATTGATTGGGCTACCGAATCTGTCTCATTAGTCTGTATGTGGTGTGAAGCGGTCGTTATTGACGTTATTACTGTATATAATGGATTACATTTGTTTTCTCTCGTATAGCTCGGCGAACGAGCCGGCATGTCGTTGCGTGCTAGGCAGAAGTTATACTGCGTTGCGCAGTTATCTTTACGGGCACGCTTGCGAAGGCTTTGCCCCGGTTTGACAGTTGATTTCTCGCGGCGAACACTGCCACTGAATGCTCGAGCTCTCTGGCGGCTCCTCGCTTCAGGTCTGTGCGGCGCAGGCTTCAGGTACCACAGCTGGGAGTCTCTCAGAACATGCCGTTGCGAATGCGGCCACGCCAGGATCGCTTGGTGTAGAGGCTAAGGCTGAACGAAGGGGTCGATAGCCGACGTTTGGACCGCATTCGAAGCTCTTACAGGCCCTTTTTTTTCAACCAAAGACGCCCCCCTCTCGGTGGAATTGTCCATCTAGGGTTGAACGCTGACTTTTCAAATAGAACAATTCACGGGTCCGCGATGCATCACTGGACAATATGAGAGATATAGATACAGGGTCGCCAGTTCTGTACAATCGGTCGAAAGGGTTCTGAACTTGCGAGGGATTTTCCTTTGGGATCGCTCGCGCACAAAACCCACGAATACTCATCGCACGTTATTGTTATGTAAGTCAGTTCTCTAATGTCGGTAGTTGCATGTTCAATGTATGGGGTTTTGACATTGCACTGGAATCTATGGCTGCGGTGGGTGGTCCTCATTAAATCCTCGTGGCGGATATCAAATCTTGGTTGACCTGGACGCAGTGCCTATTAAGTGTACTGTGACCTATCCGAACTACCGAGCCTACTTGTTCGCACGGTAATACACGCGTGAACATTAGCTCAAGGACAAAACTTACGGGGAGGATTATAAGCTGAGATTTCTGTCGATGTGGTGCGTCCTGAGTCAACACGTTCATTCTACCAAGCGTGGCTTCGAGACGTGACGAGCGGCAAGGGTGTGAGGGCTCTCTGGCTGGAGAGCATTCAATCAGTCCCGACACCGACTTAGACCGTTGAAAGGCGTCAGAATAAGCCTCGATTACCTTCAGTACTAAAATAAATGAGCTCGCTCGTCGGTGGACGGGTGCGTTCAAATGCGGTGCAGTTGCCTTGTCTCTCTTGACTAGCCGTGAGTAGGTAACGGTGAAGCTCTTTCTCGTCTATTTGTCAATGGTTTAACCACGCACCTATAGAATGCTGCGTGGTTTGCGATATGTACAGGGTCGGTGCCGCAGCAAAAGAACTCTTGAATTGATCAAGAATTTGATGGTGGGTGTCACGATTCCCGTTCCAATCGGTGCTAGTGTTGTTAAGGAGTATTTGGGCACGAGTCTGGCCGTCGCGGTTCTAATTATCTCGCAATAGAAAGAGAACATTTGAGGCTGTTCCTCGCGCAGCAAGTATGAAACATCTCATCGATTTGAGGACGCTGATGTTACGGTAGCGCATGATAAATGGGGTAGAATCGCGCTTATCTCAAGCGCTGTTGACGTCCTAATAGATTATGTATAGTATGTAGTATATATAGTTATTTAGTACTTTTAACTCAATACTCTTCTTGCTTATCTTTAATACTTATTGTCCCTAGTGGTCTTAGTATAATAGTACTTATATTACCTTATCCTACCCTATTTCTCTTAGGGGGTCTTGTAGTATCTTTACGACTATATACTTACCTATATTATCTCATAATTATATTTATTTATTATTAGTATATATATATATATATATATATATATATATATATATATAATATATATATATATATATTATATATATATATATATATTATATATATATATATATATATATATATATTATATATTATAATATATATATATTATATATAATATATATATATTATATCTGTATACATGTTAATTACGTTAACTCTCGCATATATTTATACTAACCTCGCTACTTAATAACCTACTCATATTCTATATACTATTAATAATATATACTATTCTTTATTCACTTTCACTGACTTTGTGATACTTGTTTCTATATTTATGACTGAATTGCAGTAGGGGTAAGGGCTGAAGTGGACGTCGTATATGATAATGGTATTGACTGATTTGCTACTGCTTGAAGGCGGGTGGGGGCTTGGAGGTTGATAACATCAATTCTGCGATTTGTTATCGGTGGAATCCTTTCAGTGCAAGAATACAAAATTTTGTTTATTTCGCTGCTAATTTACGTTGCTGAAAGTTTTTTTGTGGATATAAATATTTTTCTATGAATAAATGAATATTTTCGATTGGTTAATGAAACAGTCGTGTTTTGGACGCCCCACTAGAAGGCTGCTTTCATATTTCGCGCAGTTCCGGACGTTGCGATCCGTGCGGATGGTGCGGTGAGAATGAAGGGTCACATGGGCACTACCGAATGACGGTAGTTGGGCGGATTCCATCTATTCCTGCGCTATACTGTCAGTTGTGCCCAGTGTTAGTCATTTCCCGCGCGGCGGCGCGGAATTTGAATGGATTACGTGCGCGCACTCAGTAGCATTCGATCCATAGTTTCACTTTCAATGCATTCTGTCCATTTTTAAAGATGTTCTCCATGCCATCTTGCTTTCATTCGCGTTTTTTCTCTGGCTTAGAATAGCTCTTTCGTTCTTTGGGCTTAGCACTGTGTTGCTTGATCATCGAGTGCTGACTTAGTCGTCGGAGGGGACTAGCGGTCAAGCGATGGGTCGAGGATGTCTCGGAGTTACTACCCCCCCCCCTTCGTCTGCACCGTAGGCCGAAAGTCATGAAACAACCCTTCTTTAAAAGAGAATAATATGAAGTTGTGTATAAGTACCTCATCGTCCACTAAAAAAAATCGTTAAAGTAAAAGTGAAAAAGTCAAGAGAATGATCATTAATTACGAGTCCTGTCAAACGAGCAAACGAGAAACGGAGCAAAAAACGTCAAACTAGTCACTAGAAATGGCGTACTATGACAACACCTCTTCTTTGTTTATTTCCTCCACAAGACTTACCAAATTCTAGTACTACACAGATTATGGTTCTCAATTTACACGTCCCCCTTTCGCTCAAAGGAAGCCTTGTAAAAGCCTTCGCCAGCTGTGTGTTGACTGGACTTTGGCGTTGACCGTGGAGCAGCTTATTTACTATTGAAATTTGAACAAATATTCAAATGATTATAACTTTCTTCAAAGTTAACGAATTTTCAATCTGAAAGCTGATTTGGGTTTTGTGAAGAGCTTTTTCTAATCAGTACTGAAATTACAGGAAGTTATAAGAAATAACAAATTTAGATCAAATAACGAGGAAAATTCGAGACGAGCACGAGTTTTTACACTTTCCGGAGCAATAACTTGCTTCATTTCCGTCAAATTCAAAAAGTTGATACGTCATACAAAACTAGAAGATTTTCTCTATCAAACGGTCGCTAAAGCAGCTTCATACGTCCAGTACTCAAAAAATGGCCACGTTGAGGATTTTTGCAAAATTAACGAGGAAAATTCGTGATGAGTGCGAGTTTTTACGCTTTCCAAAGCCATAACTCCGTTCAAACTCATGCAATCTGGAAAGTTAATACGTCATCATAAACTAGAAGATTTGCTCTTTCTATGAGGCAACTAACTGCTAAATACGTCTACTATTTAAAAAATGGCCACGTTGAGGATTTTTGCCCGAGTACCGCCGAAAGGTACTTTTTCGCTACATTAGCACTATCCCAACGACTATAGCTCCTTGCAGGAGCGATTACATACTGAAGTAGGAGCAGATTCAAAATCCTCGTGCTTTTCTCTCTGCAAAAAGTGTAAAATTGTTTAGCGGGTCTCAACTTTAAAGGTTACATGCTTGTGAATTTGACGCTGAAGGCTGCGTTTCTTGTTGAATAGTGTACTCCTCTCTGTAATTTAACATGAACTCTTTCAGAACCCTCTTGATTCTTCCTGAATTAAGATTCGTTATCAAGATAGCCGTAGCTGAAGCGCGCGCAACCAACTGGGCCCACTCTGGGATGCGCCGTGTGCTTCACATCTCGTTGGATTTGAGGACCTACTTGAAAGATAAAATATCCCTAGAAAACGTGCGAATTTCGGATCCTTTGACTTGTGTGGTGATGAAACACTAAAGTCACTAAGAATTGCTAAGCGGACACCTCTAAATCACGAAGATTTTGTGTGGACGGAATCAATTGTTATTGGAAATACTCTGGCCTGGTATCGATTCGATCCTTAATGTTTGTCCTCCGACGATGATCCTACTGTATCAATCGGGCCCGATCTCTCCCCAGCGGGCATACGACCCCCTCTGTGACATGTCGAGGATTCCTCAACGCACGCTTTGCCTGGGAGTGGGACCACGCGGGGTGCGGCGCTCTGCTCGTCTGGTGTGCTTTCAAGCGAGATAGCACTGCGCTAACTATAAGCCTCGGCAGGGATGGGAATGCCGCAGACAGTGTGATCTTGCTCTATGCATGTTTGAACTGAAGTGACTTTGGAGGAAACAGGAAATGGAGGAATTCGGGCCGAGAGTACCTCCTTTTCTTGAAGCTTAGTCCTAGTAAAAGGAGGAACTCACTTCCGAGCCTCCCAGCTAGAGCAATTCTTATTGTTACGCTGTCTCGCTTGAGGGAGCGCTAGACGAGCACAGGGCTGCGCCGCTTGCATACTTTTCACCGAGAGCGCGTTAGACGAGCAGAGCGCCGCGCCGCCGCGTGGTCCCCCCAATTAAGTTGACTCCCTTTTTTGTGAAAATTAATATTTTTCAGTTGTTCTTGAACGAGTGGCATTGCGCAGTTGCATCTGAACGGGCGGTGCCTCGGGTGAGGTCATCAGTGAGCAAAGACAATATCTCACACACAAAAAAGTTTTTGAGCAAAAAAGAAAACGCTTGCGGACGCAAGACGGCACAGAAAACATCAAAAAATGAAGGAAGACATTGTGGACTGAAATATTACCAATCGCAAGCTAGCGACCTGAGCCATGTGTCATGCGCCCGAGCGTTGTGACGCTATATTCCTCCTCCGTAGCGTCCCCGCCGGACGCAAAGTCAGTAATGCAAAGTATGCAAGGCAGTCTGACAAGCTGAGATGCATTCAGGAACCCCCAGCGCCTTGCTATCGCGCATCGGATTGTAAGCGCATACTCAGCGACTGGCTCCGCCATGATCGATAGAGCCGTCGCAGGATGTCACAATCATGTGAATGTCGACGTGTGTATCGATGTAGGCGGACATCGCAGTCACGCGCAATTGCCGAGGTCAGACACTCATCTGGGATGAGCATTCAACTTTCTCGTAGATCTATTAAGGGCGGCATGCGGCATGTGACAGTTTCATGTAACATGAGGGTTTCTTTTGTTCATAAGAAAGGAACTCCGAGAATTGTCGCGCCGTATGCCCTCTTACGGATGAGACCCCGACTTCCGATTGACACTTCTATTCCAGGGAGCAACACTCTGCTGCTGTATGGTCTTTGAAATGGCGTTAAGCCCTTTGTTGAATACGTGTATAAGTGATTCATCAAAGATACCGCAGTTCTACCTCAAGTACTTCAACTGGATGGTGCAGGTTTGATTCCTTGATTTTTCGGAAGGAATATCCAAGGAGCACAAACAATTTATATTTC
The DNA here is from genome assembly GCA_036418205.1 of Ostertagia ostertagi. NCBI lineage: Eukaryota > Metazoa > Nematoda > Chromadorea > Rhabditida > Trichostrongylidae > Ostertagia > Ostertagia ostertagi. The sequence goes on along the minus strand of MU896340.1, from coordinate 4,096 downwards.
TTCTGCTTCCCAATTAGGATTTCTGGCTCAAATTGCAGAGTTGCAGTTCTCGAGGAACTGAGTACATTCAAAGTTAGATCCAGCATCTCCAAATCTTCTCGAATACCGATATCTCGGCTTTATTGCACATTGGGGATGAGATAGGTCAAATTTTCTCGCTGAAACTTTTCTGATGGGGTTATTGAGGGTGCTAGTGTCGTCTTTTCCTGCTCGTTTGCGCCTCCTCACTAATTAGATCGCATTCAGGACTCAGTAAGTCTTTGGACAGGGTAGGGCTCGAAAGTGAGTAGGCCACTTCCCCTGTGATTCACAAACTTCAAGTTTTTGCCACACGATGCGTGGTTTACCCTCTCCATGGTCTCGCCTTCATCCCCCAGGCTGATCTCAAGCGCTATAAGTGGGAGAGGGCGGAAGAGCGGAAAATGTGCGTAAAACGGGGGAGGGATGGCGAACACAAATGATATATTCGTAGTCAGGACAGCAAACCAAACCCATATAGAGAAGTTTACAAAGAATTTGCTGGAAACAGGTGTCGTAACAAAGTGGCTGCAGGCGCCAAAAGGCGCCGACGTAAAAAATAGGTGAATTCAAAAATTTGTGCTTGATTGAGCTCTTTCTATAAATAGATTTTAGGAGTAGTGAAAGACTATTGGCTTTTCATGGAGAAGAACATGTTAGGGGAACTCAGAAGAGATTAGTTCACACCTAGCCATTTGTTTCTGATTTTTTTAGTAATACCGTAATACCAAATTTTGACTGACACACAAATGTTCAAATGTACAAACAGACAGACACACGAAGCATTTTATAGTGTGTAGAATGGTACCGTCCATAAGATTTCTTATAAATTAAGGTGATCTCGGTTCAGTGCACTGGCACCTACCAAGGATCCGGTTCAGCTCACATACTTCGCGTCTGGGATGGTCATTTTATTACGTGCGTTTGTATTTTGCTTTTAATTACTTTCTAAATATTTTATCTCTTTGGAAAGGAAAAGGAGTAAGGGATAAAGAGGCATCTTTAGTCGTAGTTTCACCTTCCCTCCCTTCAACGAAAATCTACAGGATAGACATGGAACTCCTGTAAAATTGTGCATGGGTTGTGGAAGGTTGACTGACTGGTTCAATACCAAATATATCTTTCATATGCGCTATGCAAAGGCTTTTCCTTAGCCCCGGAAGTAGCGGATCAATCAATGAAGTGGTTGTCTGGAATCTTGGTGCTTTTTTCATGACGTTGACAGCGCCTTCTTATCGAGAGTCGGAGCTTTGAGATGGGAAGTACGTCTTTTTCTTCCAGGGGCAGTACTAATAAAAGAGAGTAAGTAAATGTTATTCTGTTTGCTGTGAAAAGGAAACACGACGGAAGAACGAGAGAGATTGATCCAACAGGAATTCTTGACAAATTCGTCAGAATTCGGATCTAGTATGTAGGACATGAAGACTCGCTGAATCGCTTCCTCCCCTGTCCCACCCACCAATAACCTAATTACAACGTTAATTCTTGTCACGATTTTTTAAAATCAAAACTTTCGTCACAAACTTTAACAACTTTTTTCACAATGAGTGATTAAAGGCATTGGATGGAGGCGCAGGAACACAGCCAATGTTAATACTGAAATGTTTTATTTCTGAATCCACTCGCAGGCGTGGCGCACGCCAACAGCTTGCATCGGCAACTGATCCATTGCTTTCAGACCTGACGACAAGGACACCATGACGTTCTCATTGTCTGACGCACAAATAGTGGTACCAACTGCGAAGCAGCTCAAGCAGCATTCCTCATCGCTTACTTTTTCGCATGATTATCGCTTATATGGAGAGTGGACAACGGCAAGCTGCACGCTGAAAGTATTTTTTATGTCTGTGTTTATTCTGAAAAAAAGATAGTCATTCCAAGAAAAATTTCAGAGCGGTTCGATTGTGATATTGAAGAATGTGCACTTTGCTCGATCAAATGCCAGGAAGAAACCTATCCTTATAATGCATGAAGGCAATTCACATGGACGTGACATCGTGAGCATCGAGCCAGAAACGATTCAAGAACATTATCGCTACATTAGGCTAACAAAGTTGGTTTTTTTGGGGTAAATATTCGAAGCCTAAGAAGTCACACACAGTTAGCAAATTATTTTCCACCGGGAAATTCTAAGCCCTATTCGATCACTATAAAATCACGCTAATGGGATTGTGGTGAGTCAAATCAAATGAAGACCATTCAAGGTGACCAATTGACGTTAAAGAAAGCACATGCAATACCTTCATATGGAAGCGTTGCCAAAATTTTGGCTGGAACATGCTTCTAAGCGCGCGCAGAAAAACGTTGTCATTTCATCGTGCTGACATTCAATGTTTTTAGCGAGTTTTATTTGGTTTTTCTTCTAACCGTGTTTGCCCTGACTAGAGCCGCAAAGTACCGGTGGAAGAGGTATACAGTTGGGGCTATTCTGAGTTATGTTCGATTAGAGTATGACTTCGTCTCTTCATACAGGACCGCTAGATAATTTTTCGTGCTCGATCTGGTTGTTCTTGTTAGGGGCAAAGGGTCGGGATTTACGAAGTTAATGTGGTGATGGTCCCACTCTGAATGAAAGTAAGTAGGCATTTAAGGTAGTCGTAATGTGGAGAGAAAGGAAAAAGAGACATTGACAACTCCCGAAAATCGCAGCCTTCGACTGAAGATGGTCCTAAAGAGGACAAGCCTGGGAAGGATCGCAATGTTAGGCCGCCCGGAGATGGGCGAGCAGGGAGTCCCAAGTAGGAGAGCAGAGGCATTAACGTCGACATAGCGGCACGGATAAGTTATCGGACGGAGGGCAGGCCCTGATTCTCTATGGTGGGAACTGATCATAGCCCTCAGTGTCTACCAGTTTAGTGGCGCGTTTCGATATGTAAAGGTGACGCGACCACTGCAGTGGTGAACCTTGCATCACCACCACGGGTGGAACTTCAGTAACGTTGAGCCATGCCTTTGAGGGGAATTTCGTCTCCTTGCACAGTACCTTCAGGTTTTTTGCAATAGAGAATTTCTATTTCGCTTCCACAGTAAGATTCGTTTTAGTGACATCAATAGGGTGTTAGAAGAATGTAACGGCCATCTAGAAGAAAGCGAAACAATGGAAGAGGAAGAGAAAGCGGTTGTTTCGATTCATGAAGACTCAGCACCTACTGTTGAACCCGAAGTAGACAGCATGGATCAGAGCTTTGAACAGTTCAACTGTTCCAATTCGTCCGAGGAGGAGATTTCGGATGAAAGACGGGGTAAGTACCATATCCCATCACATCTTCTAGCAGCATCGTCCCTGTGGACAATGGTATTTTGTTAGATTTAGCGTTATGCATTCCATTCGTCCAAAACCTATTCTTGTTCTATCTCTTTCTTTAAAAATGGCGACATACGCCATTTTTTCATATATGTCCAGCTTTCTTTGGCAAAGATCTAGAGCACAGGCGGACGAAGGGCACCGGCCGACTTAAAGGACGAATTCACGATGAAAAAGCAACCCATTTCAAATTAACCTAGGGATGGTGAGTGGTACACGAAAGAAGGAAGAACCATGAGAAACGGCCCAGAACCCGAGAAATGGTACCCCTTCCTTGCCCGTTGATTTCGAGCATTGATGCGACTCTCATCGCTGTGCCCTCTCAACACTACGCTCTCTCTGCTATCCAACCCACACCACCCCGCCACGCCTATTGAGACTACCAGCAGCTGATACACAATATCAAATCGGTGGGCGGAGATCGCCGGACCCGCCAGCTTTGAGGATGATAGGTCGCCGAGGTCAAATTTTTCCATGCGAATTGCGCGTCAGTTCGCACCCTCAAGAGGTCCGTGGGTCCCTCAACTAGGTCAGTTTCCCTTCTTCGACCTTCATTCTAATCGTGAATTCCTCCTTTAATGTGAAGCACTGCGACGCATAGGCGAGCAGAAGCATTAGACGAGATTACAGGTAAGGAGGAGTGGAGCAGGTGGAGAAGTAACTGCTTATCACATGATAACGCATAAAAGGAAATCACCGGCATCAATAAATCCTTTTGGCATACCGACTGGATCCCTCGGAACGTCAAACGAACACCTGGATGACCGCCGGCCC
>MU896336.1:0-13883 GCA_036418205.1 Ostertagia ostertagi | reverse complement strand
ATTCCCAACGGAAGGTCCAATGCGTGGCGCATCTCAAAAACGGACGAGCAATGCCATGAGAATTTTTCGTAGATTCATTTAGATCAGCATAGACAGCAGTGCAGCCCTAGAAGGAAATTCTTCGCCCAGTTTCAATCCAATTGTTTCCCTCTAATAAGAAGTTCAGGTAAAAGTGGGTTTTATAAGTAGCAAAACCTCTCGCCAGTTGTTGGAGATTTCGAATAGGGTAATCTTGGGTGGCCATGCTCTGAAGCCGCAGATGCTCCGTAGCTCCAAATTAAGAGAAGTGTTTACGACATGATTAAGGCGATTTGGAAATTCTAAGCCCAGTAGCCTGAACAAAAATCATGGAAAAAGCGGTCTCAAAAAGGCAAAATGAAAGAAAATAGGCGTTCTCCCAGATTACATGTGTTGTCTTCTGAAGAAACAGTTCGTCAAGGGCAACGTGTAGCTTAAAACCAGTCATTGCCCAGGTCACTGCTATGCTATGTAGCAATTACGCAATCTTAGCTTTTATGAGGTGATCACAGTGTAGTTCGTGATAATAACCCTGCGTTTGTGCAGGGAAAAAGTCGTCGGAACGACTTTTCCTGTGTGTCTTGTTATTGCCACAATTCTGCCTTCGATTTCAGTGTCACCCAAAAAACTATGCAATGATTACTTGGGAAATCGCTTGCCGCCCTACAAACCGCACCCACAGCTGTTTTTCTCGAGTCAATGTGAGTTCTGTGCTACTCTTCGTCCCTAGCAAGCCAGAAAACCGCTCTGCTTCGAGCTCTTCTGCGCCACAACTGGCCGTACAACTTTTCTTTTAGATATTGCGTACCCAATGACACCACCCGCACTCGCACGATGGTTGAGGGAGTCGCCAAAACCATCTTCGAGCTGAGGAGGATCGAGCTGGAGCAATACAATGACTGACTGGTACCAAAAGGAAAAGACGAGCCGTGGGTGCTTCAATCCCCATAAATTAATCGAATCAGGAATGGGTGATCTTCTTCACTTTCCGCCGGCCACCTGGCCATCAGATCACCATTACTTTTGAGGGATGCGAAAACTACGATTTGGGAAGCAATGGATTAGACCTTCTACCCAAAGCCCCTAGTCAAAAGCTCCCAAATAAAAAATTTTGAGCCCGTAATCACTAGACTTGCTTTCGCAGGAGCTCTTTTCCATAACCTGTCATCTATTTTTCAGTTTTCCGACAAAGAAATGACTCGCATCATTCTTGAGCGGCAAGCAGTGTCTAGTAACTTACGTCAAAATATTATAATAGTACCTAATCAGTTACCCTAGTAACTAGTTAACTGTAGCTGCCGATGCTCTTCTACGGTCCATTAATAGATACTGGCGTAGTCGATCAGTGTTGGTCTCATAATCTGGTGCTAGCGCACCGCGCTGGTACTCGTTTACATCGGCTGATGGACACTCGAGGAGTCATAGTTTACTACTGACGGCCGTTAAACTATACAAGTACCGACTGCGGCTATCATTATCGTGAATATAAACAACAGCTAGTAGATACCGTCAACGAACACATTCACTGAGGTCGTCCAGGGCACAGATGCCAACTGGTAGAATGTTCAGATTGTGAATAGGTCCCATTTTCGGCATGTGATTTAGGTACGCCATGTAAAAAAATACACCAATGGTAATGTGCGAATAGTGTGCGAGCATGGAAGACTTAATGTCACATACTTCAATGCTATGAAGAATGCAGCCTTCATCACTGAGAGCTCAGACCGGTAACAAGCGCCTGGCGCACACCTGATGACACAAAAATGTGACTATTCCTATGAAGCTGCACAAATTCGAAATGCGAGTTGGATGGCGGTCTCCTCTGTGGAAAAAAACTTATCCACTTTTTGATTTCGTCTACGAGAGAAGTTGAAATGGATGCATCCACTCAATTCATGGCTAAGACAGCCGAGAAAGAGTTCAAAACGTGAAATACCTGAACTAGACTTGACAGAGAACGTGGGAAGATGCGAAGACGAGGGTGACCTCACACTAATACCGCGCAGAACGACAACCATCTGTCAAACAGCAAATTACAGACTTTGTCACATCATCATCATCATCTCCTTGTCAAATTATGAGTCGAGGACGTCGTCAAAGTGGATGGAGGACACCTGCTAACGCCCTCTCTCAGTTTTTGGACTCACATAGTTCGACAAACTAAAAGATTTCCACCAATAGCGGGAACTCGGATCTTGAACACTGGTCTTTGAACCGAAGAAGAACAAGAAGTATCAAAAGGTGGGAGAAAAGATGAGTGATTTTTTCAGCAAAATGCTTCTCTTGATGGGCTTTGTTTCATCTAGTGGTCATTACCCTGGAGGTTTATTATAGCATGGTGCATTCACTGGATGGAGGAAAATCAGCTCATATGGGTCGGAGCAGCCTACAATTTTGTGTCACCAGTTTATAAATATCTCCTGATTTATTGACAAGAAGAAAATATAGATCTGAGATAATGGAAGAGCAAAGAAGGAAGGAATCTATCCCTAGGTTGATATCATGAATAGCGCTGCTGACAGTGCTGATTATTACGCACTCCTTGGCACTACTTCCATTAAAAAGGACACCACAGATTAGGTTCGGAGAGGAGACTTTCGGTTTTGTGATAGTTATGAAAGTATAATACCCCTCCGGAGCTCTTTGGCGTATCCCACGACTTGTTATTCAACTTCTGACTGTCCAGTGGGAAACTGACGTTTGCGGCACAATTTTCACCAGCTGTTACTAAAACGTGGATGTTACTAGTGGGCAAAGGACAAGTCCTACTTTCATCAAGTTGATAGAAGTGAGAAAGGGCCACAAACATTACTACCCGCCTACCGTAATCCACTCAGTGGTTGCTTAAAGGCAAACCCGGGATTAGCTCGACTAGTAGGAAGGATACTGCGAGGGAAGCTATAAGGTCCGCACCTATCTAGATCAGTCCAGCTTCGTAATAATTGCGCAGTAGAGGCGATACATTCGACGAGCTGATCAGCGTGCATTGATGTAGAGATCAGCGTGCTCTCAAACGACGTGCTCTCTCGCGTATTTTGTCTTCTTTGATCGCCCTGTCTCGCCATCGTACCACATCCGACCTTATTGAAGGTTAAGGCCTTAATTTCAGCGTTCCCAAAGATTTCTCTTGCTTTCCTTCCACTTTCAGGTCGTTCCGCAGCTAAGCTATCACTACGAAGCGCTCATAGCACCAGTTCATTCTGGGGTTTGCCTTTAAGCTTGAACTGAAAAATATTTCCAAGTTGAAGACACGACATGGGTGTGAGCCTAAGAAATGTTTTCAATGCTCCTACATAGCACTCCAGTAAACTTCTTCCTAGTTTGAATTACTCAACTGAAGAACACATACTTGACGAACGTTCCTACTGTCCACGAAGCCGCTGCTATCCCGGCTATGAAGCGACTGGGCACTTTTTGTTCTTGATCCAACACGACCTAATAAATGAAGGCATGACCTATGTTTCATCTGCGAAAGCGCTGATTTATATTCGATCCCAGCTATATGTCATTTTCAACTGCTGCGAAGGCTTTTTCGTGTTGGGAACGTCGAAATTCGATCTCGTCGAGACGATATGCCTCACATAAATCAGCGACTACAGCAGACATTTAGAGGATTTGACGCGAGAGGCGGGGCTATCAGACGGGATATCGTGCTCGCGTGTAAATCACAACGGTTTGGGCAGTGGTCGACCGGTAAATTCGCCTGCCCAGCCTGATCAATTAACGGATCATAAGCCAGGTGCGAACAGTAACTAGAGCATATTAACTGGTTACTGTATAATGGAATAAGCTTCGGATTGAAACCTCATAAATCCTCCACGGTATTATTTGACGAATGCAGGGCTAAACGCTCAGGAACTATTAGAATGCACACAAGGAAGACACGCCTGGAGACCGGGTCTCGTTCAGGGCCGACAGCTTTTGAACAAGGAAATTTTGAGGCGAAATGAGAAGTGTCGTACTACAGTTAAATTCCAGTTTGGGTAGTTTCGAGCAATTTCCGCTTTTACGACTTAAGAAAATTGCACTTAGCTCGCCACGGGGATAAAATGGTGGAGAAACGGAACGAAGTTTCGCCCCGGTCATCTCCACGACGCATTTTCCACCTATTAGCCTACATTCGAAGATGTGAATCCCGGAAAGTGCCGGTTCTTTCGCTTGGGAAAACGCAGAAAGCTGGGAAGAAAGGAGTTATACACTATCCAGAGAATTATGCGTACAATGTGTTGTCCTACCCCTTTGAATTTTCTTATACAAGTTTAATGAGTTCACCACCCAAGCCGTAGTTATCACTTATGCTGACGAGAATGTTAAGAAAAAGAGGTAAAAGCAAGTCTTGCGTTTAACACTTATCCCGTTGACTCATCAAAACGCAATACTTCATGAAAGCAACCCCATGAAACGTCGCCCAATAACCTTTGTCGGTGAGAGAAGAGAGCACACTTACGCCACAGCGATCACGAGCGGCTCCGCAATCACTTGATCGAGGACGCCGAAAACGAAATAAAACGCGAATTATGGTGTCTCATCACCTTGAGAAAAACAGACTTAATCGCTCAAATCAGGCGTCGTTCGGTCGGAGGCGCTGAAATGAAATCATCAAGAGAGCGGAAAGCGAGTCGACGAGCAATGATACCGACAACGGTTTAGACAGGCCGGTTGAACAGGCAAATTACAGTAGGAAAAACAACGTGGAGAACGTTCCTGGCGAGGGATGGCCTTTTCTGAATTCAACTTGCAGTAATAAACTCTCTCAAATTTTCGAGTGTCAGCCAAAAATAGGACAACCTATTGGACCTGTGAAAAACAGACAGGAGATAAAGCAGGCCATTAAGGATGCCAGGGAATGCGGGTCAGCAACCAAAAAGAGCTGGGGACATATTTCACGATCAAGTACGGCATTATTCATGCGAATGAAGATAAAACGCATAATAAGAGAAATGAATACAAGGGTGAAAGGAAAAAAATAAAACCTAAAATCTAGGAAGAACTGGAATTTTCAAAAAAAAACTCCTATTTGGATGGTGGATTTTACTTGAAAAACTCAGCACGTATGTGAAAACACTGTGTGCTGAAGCGAGAGAACAAGTTTACGGCTACAGAGAACTTATGGCACACGATGCAGACCGATACCAATCGAGTTTATTGCAACGACTCCGCGTAGGTATGCAGTTAGTTTAGGAAAAAAAAAGACTGTATATATATACAGGGGGGCCAAAAAAAAAAGACATTTTGCCTATGTCGGACTTCGGCTCTTTTTTCTTCGCAGAGATTGCTGTCGTTGACGGGAGTTCCTCAGCAGAGTATTCCCTAAGTGTCCTCTATTAGTGTACGCAGGCCTCTCCTTCACTGCCCTCACCGTCTTCAGAATATGACGTCATCTGTCACCGTCGTCAGGCTCAAGGAGGTCTACCGTAAGAGCTTCAGCCTGAAGCTCTTACGCAATTTCGTGAATCGATTTAATGTTGGATAGTTTTCTAGAGGCATTAGCTACCACTGTGCAAATCCCCTCGGAACTAGCTTTCCAGTAAGGGTCGTTATGGTACACGATCCTTCGAAGACCCCATTGAGATCGACCAGTGCACCATGTTTCCAGGGCAAATTCTTCTGATGCCGTCCACGTACGTGGCCACTATGAAGATTTTCTTATAGAATGGAATGCACTCTTTAATAATAAGTTGGAACCGTTCGGTCTGAGTTGAGTAAAATGTGCTTAAATCCATCTGGAAGTGGAGGCACAAATGTCTTTTTTTTATTGGCCCCCCTGTATACACCCTTGCCTGGGTTATCATGAGCATGTTGTATTGTTGTACAAAATGTACTTTTCGCCAGGTAATATGTAGTAGGAGTTGATGTCTGCCAGCTACTACGGAAAAGTGGCTATAAACTGATCCAGGTTAGCCGACGCTACTCAAACCGATCTTCGCTTCAAGCAAAGCACCAGGCCGTGTGGGTGGAGTGGAGAGCACGAATCAGATGTTGTCCACTCGAAATCGCCAAAATGCCTCACCCTTTCTGCAAGCGTTGCTTGGCATTTTAGCGCATTCTCTCCCTTCGATAAGCACACTTGCATGATTCTTACGGTACCACGTAACAAAAAAAAAAAACAAGAACGATCTATCGCGATGGCTGTCTTTGAGGCTTACAACATATCCGTTAGTTACTTGGCATAGATTGCGATCGAACTGATGCGTTATTTTGTTCAAAAACCAGACAAAAGTTGCGAAGAGCATCGTTCAGGTTAAAAGCAAAAAGGCGCCATAGAACCACTGAAAATTTTTCAAAGTTCGATTGTGGTACGACGGAGAGGCTCAGCGCTGCCACAAAAGGGAAAACATGAAAGCGAGTACGACACTTGAGGAGGTAGGCCCCACGTATACTGCAACAGATATAGGAATGACAGCGGTTGAAGCGCGATAGCATTGACTCTCAAGTTGCGACAGTGCCACCACCCCTGTGATTAGGGGCCATCACAAGGCGTTGAATGTGAAAATCATACAAATCGATCTCTAAACCCAAAGGATACAGGAAACTAGTGTAATAACTTCGTATAGCATACATTATACGAAGTTATACGAAGTGATTGTTACGACACGGCAATTACAACCCACTTGCGCCGCGATCTGCCAGATGATTGAGCACCAATAGCTGAAAGATCGACAGAAGGCTCGGTCGAGGCGGAAATCCATGAAAAATACTGATCTTGGGCTCTTCGGAATGTTTGCACGAGTGCGCATTTGAGGTCGAGAAATCAACGGCTGTGTCCTGCTTGATCAACGGTGAGGCTTGCACGTATGAAATTCTCTTCATAGCTACCTTCGCATCTGTGATGAACGACATCAAATAGAGGTTAGGTTTCGAAAAGGCGTTCAAGAAAGCAGACGCTATCATAATCGTGAAAGCTTAAAGTACTTGCCTTAATTCCCACTTTCATGTGTTACTCATTCTAGCAGCCTTAGCAGGAAATCTTTAGAAGAATTTGGACTTTCAAAATAAGTGTGAGATAATAACACATCCACCATTTGGCCCTCACTCCGGGAAATCAAGATGACAGCTTAGCCTTTGATAAACGATCGGTCTTCGTGATGCTTTTTCAACTGCACCTGAAAACATTCAGCCTTTTTCTAGGCTGAAGCTTTTGATGAGTTCCAAACGGAAGGAGAGTCCTGTGGTTACTCTCAAGAAAACAAAGCCGCAGTAAAGGCCACGTACCGCCGCGGATTGGCTATATTGCGCAAACGGAAATGAGCCGAGGAAATTAGAAGGTAGATGGAGAGATGAAGAGGTCCGAATGAGGTGCTGAAGTGGATGAGGGGGTGAGCTCATGGCCAACGAAAGGATTAGTCAAACACAAAGAATACCTACTAAGCTGGGCGAACGTTGTAGAGATACGGTAGATAATTAGGCTCGTGAAGCCGATCAAATGCTTACCCAGAAAGTAGTTGAAATGAAAAAATATAAAAGAAAGTGTCAAGACGGGGAAAGAACAAAAAATCAATCAATTCAAAAAATTATCTTAGGGATTTTCAACCAGAAACTTTCTCCGACTGAGCACAATGGCACTGAATTGTGCAAAATGCAACATTTTAATCATTTAACAGGTTGAAAAGGACGGCTTTCAATCCGCAGTCGAAAGGAAACAGGGCCCTCATGTTCTTGGATGGAGGAAAGGGAGAGACATAAACCAACTGGTACACTAGGACTAAGCCAGGAGACGGGAGGAGTGCATAGGAGAACAAAAAAGCATCCCTTCCCCTCTTCTTTCCGAGTACTGTGAGCAGCTCAATTACTTGCACGTCCCCACCTCAGCTACTACATGAGCGCAGTAAACTGTTCTGAATACAACAAATCTCATAATAACTACTACATTTCCTTTCACCATTTTAGGTAATGGATGGGAGAGCCTTCAGTCACCGCATGCACCGTGGGTATTTCTTGCAGACTGCATCGTTACACTCTTCTTTTCTTTCTTGGTACACGATGTAATGGCAACAAAAAGTGAAAAAGAAAAACCGTGACGCCCACGCAAAAAGAAATGACCGTCAAACAAGAAAAGAGAGAAAGTTCACAATGTTGACCGAGTAGTCATCACAGTGCATTTCAAAGTTCTCCCTATTACAGAATCCATTCTACCATGGGACGTGGAGGTATTGTGAGAAGCAAATATTTTAAGCCTTACCATTAGCCACAAAATAATTTCGGACTCGCTACAGCTTCAATCAACTTGAGCCTGACGGCCTTTCTACAAAACCTGAGGAAGGTTATACTGTGTGATATTCGTCACAGTGAATGAAACCTTTAGCGATCACATAGGTCCATCACGTGCAACGAAGGTCATGCTGCTTAAAACCGTTTTGTTCGATTCATAGAGCTTTTTTCATGTTACGAAAACGCCAGTATATGCTTCTGCATCAGCAAAACAGCAAGTAAATATATATGGGGCTGTGCTGGTTAATTAGGCTCAGATTATGACATAACAAGGAAAATACTGACAATGAGATACGCGCCACAATAAATTTCGATATAGGCGAAGAAAAGATGAAGAGAATGATGCAAGAGAGGAACTCAGAGAAAGACGCTCTAGTGGTTCACGATTGAGGGGAAACTGGGAATGGGTCGACCGACTCAAAAGTATCCGCAACGGAACCGTGTGAATCGCGACGGACATCTACATATTCGACCTCTCTTTCTTTTTCTTCTTCTTCTTGTTCTTCCTCCTTTTTTCTTCTTGACATGGTTTCCAACTTTCGTTGTGTTCACTTTTCCTACCAAGACTTTTCGGCTGTCCTGGTTCCACGCACCAGAGGAAAACAAGTCAGTAGCAATTGCGCAACTTCTACGTTTTTGACACCGCTGCATTTTATTGGACCCCTCTTCTACCGATGAGGGTGATGGGACTGAATGCAGCATCTAAAAGCCTTCGTTGAACATTTCTGCGATAGCTTGGAGGAGGGGGAGAGACTGATTGCCGTTGGCACCGCCTGAACGGTGATTTCGTCTTGGACGATTCCACCTCATATTTAACCCTATCCCGAAGAAGGCACCGAAACGATTAATCGCGCGTAGGATAAGTGATGGTTTCGAAAATCTTTTATTTACAAATTTTTTAATAATGAATTCCAGAAACGTTGCGAGTGAGTGGGGAATGAGAATGACTTTAATGACAGCTGAATACTCTGCACAAAAAGAGACTTACAAACGAGTTCCTCAAGTGAGGAGAACCCACTGGAGAACTTGGACACACGACAAGGAGGAATGAAAACATTACTAAAGCCTGTTCTAGGCTCGACGAACTACGGAGCGAAAGGGGATACAAGTGAATCTTCTCATAAATTATGAAAAATCAACAATAGTATCGAGGGAATTGGACAAAAGCACGCCGCAGGAAAAATGTAGCAGGCTGGCCCCTAAAGAATACACGAATCCTTGGAAATTAGCATCTCGGTCTAATAAAGCCATGACGCCTTACGCGCCTTCTGCGCTTGCGCTCTACTCCGCATTTCTACTACAATTGTTTCATTTCACCCAGAAACCCCAAAATTTTGCCTTCAAGATAGAGTTAGCCGACTTGCCAACTGATCGTTTATTTACTGGCATTTGTCAGATACAGATACTGTGATTACAATCAATGCCTCCTTAACAATCGCACATTAGGATGGTCCGCTTGCGGATGCAGTGGAAAAGTTGATCACTTGGAATAAGCCATGCAAAACATTTCGAGAGAAGAAACTTCGCAGGGTACGGGAGCTTTCTCTAAGGCCAAGCTTGGGAAGCAGCAGAAATTCGGGGAGATGAAAACCGCTCGCACACCCGTGTGTTTCTACTCCCCACCTGAGGCCTAGTCCCGTTTCTAACAAGAACGATATGTTCTACTGCGGTTTATAACTACCACCAGAGCGCCTCGTATCTTGCGATGGCGCCCAGAAATCAACTCTTGAAATTGCGTTCCAGTGATGGTGCCCAAGCATGCACAGCTGTACTGCGCAGGTTATCAACCTACAAACCAATCAGCATACCGTAGCAGAACTTAAATAAAACAACCCAAAGACCGGCAGCGAATGAAACTGTCTATCTTTTGGTAAACGAACTGCCAGCAGTCCGTTCCTGCAGGCATATGTGACCTCCTCTCTTACTGCTGAAGCTGCGCACGCGCGAGCTTTATGTTACTAAGTTATGGCGACAACGACGACGTAAGCGAAACGTACGCGCGCACGCGAATGTCGGTCATTAGGCATTAATGCAAACGACGTACGGTTATAGTGACGTGACGCTCAATCATCTTAATGGGCACATCAGCAGCCAGCAGGCGCCTGTAGCACACGAACCCGAACGCGATATCCCGGTGGCGGTTACTCGTTGGACTGGTCATTGGCTACATGATCCTCAGAAATAGACCATAAGTGCTGCCATCTTCTCATAGTAGAACACCAAAAAATGTGAAGCATGGTGAAGCCTACAAATGTGAGACGTTCTTTATGATGGTAGACTTCCCAAAGTGGATGAGTTCCGGGAGCCATTCCCTATTGGGGGCTGAGACACTTTTGAGCAAATGTTGGAAGGCTCACAAGTGCTGAGATGGAGGCTAGATCCAAAATCTCTTCTTTTAGAAACTTCGAGGTGTGAAAGCTACAGAAATCACTACTATCGGTAATATTCAATTCCGTAGGAAGAATTAGTATGCTTGAATTTCTGAAAAAAAAATTCTACGTGAAGGTGTTCATGTCTACAATTTAGCTATGTTGGTCTCAGACTTCTGGTTCATTGAGACGAAAGCAGCATTCAAAACTCGAAATCCGATTTGTACAACGATTTGGCGCCAGTCTCAGTTGAAGAACATCAGTGTCCATACGCTGACCACTCTTGCCGCGTAATATATTCAAGATTAATCCTTTGACATGACAATTTTGAATGAGAGTTGAAAAAATATTGTATCCCTTATGTCAACAGTGAAGCCATGAATCATTTTCACATATCTCTGCAGATCAGCAGGAATGGGAATAATTCAGGGCGGCCTAGAAACGCAACAAGGCTGTTCAATGATCCGCATCGGTCGAAATTACAAAATGACGGACCTATGTACATAGAATCCGGGAGCTGTTAAACTGGCAAACTCGAAAAAGCTAAGTGGACACGAAATCCGTAGACGTCGCCAATTAGTGGCGTACCTGATGGCGCGAACGACGTCCGACGCGCACTGTCATGTCGCCATTTATCAGAGCGAAGCGTCCGAACAAAAGGGTCCTAGGAGGCCCGTCTGGGAATGCCGACTCAGGAAGCTCACGGAGGTCTCAGTCAGGCATTACAACAAGTGATCGAATTTATGAATGAATAAAGTGCGCTGCTCAATCGAGGCTCTCAAATCTAGCCTATTTCTTAGGAGCTTGGCATCCTCACTCGAGAGAATGACTCATTTGAAAGGCTGAACAACAAGGGTTAGCCATACACTCAGTGAAGATAATACAGCAGAATTTTTAGTGCACGTACAGTGAAATGATCGCTTCTCCCTGCTGATCGTTCCTGCACACTTGAGCATTTTTACCCATAACGGACGGCCAGTGTATTTTTCGCGTGCGCCACCATGTGGCGCACGCCGCCACCCAGGGTAGGGTTTATGTAGGCTTATGTGAACAGCAGGGTTAAGACGGGGCTAAAGTAGGTGTCCGTGTCTCATCATCCAAAAGAAGAGATTTCCGTTGACGACAAGTTCGTAACCCGCCTTTCCGCTCTAAAACTAGGGTGCAAAGAATGAATGGAAGCTGTAGGTGACATTATCGAAAAATGCGAAACAACAACCCCGAGCAAGGATGTGGCTATATTTAGGGGAAGGGGTCTCGGGACGTGCGAACCATGGGTAAGCCACCCATCAAATAGTAAACTTATGTAAATTAAGACAAAGTATGTAAAATTTATTGTAGGTTTGTCAAAAATCCAGCCGTCCAGGTCCTGGGAAGATATGTTATTCCACATTGCTGAGAGTATATATGGGTATATTAAGATTGCTAGAAACATTCCAAAAACAAAAGAAATAGTCGTGCGCCACCTTGTGGCGCACGCCGTCCGTTATGGGTTAAGAGGTTTAGAGAGGCAATTTTTTTGACCTACCGCTTTCCACGTGTTATCATCCTTGTGATTTCATAGGGGGTAAAAGCAAACGGCTATGAGAAATTTCCAATCATTCAGTAGTCCAAACAATACAAATTCTGCAATCCTCTAAGCAAGTAGGTTCTCTCAAGGATGAACGTTTGAGAATGAGCCCCTCATCATTTCAGAAGCATCAAAATCACGAAACCCGTCGTAAGAACAAAGTAAGGAAACTTTACCGTCGTGCACATTTCGAGAACAGGTTATACCTACTGCAATCACGTGTGACCATCCTTTTTATTTCGGTTCGGCAAACGGTAAAGATGGTTTTGCAACATTCAATAGAACAGTACAAAATCTGAAATCCTCTAAGCAAGTAGGATTCTTCAAGAATCGAACCTTCAGGAGTGAGCCCTTCATTATTCCAGAAGCGTTAAAAACACGAAGGCCCGTAAGAACAAAATAGGAAATTTTTAACATATTTCGAGAACAGACAAATCATATAATTGAGAAATGCAGTGAATGCATCATTCTTCAAGAAGATCAATAAAACTGAATTTATTGTAGAAAAACGGAAAAGGCTCCCATGACCTGCCACCAAGCCGAGCACCTTCCGAAAGGGTCAAACCACGCCGGCGGGTGGGATGCGTAACACTAATGGGCGGGGCTGACCAGCCAACCAGCCAGCCGTGTATACTGGTCGAGTCAATAGAAATACCGGAGAAAAGCCACTGCCGGCTCTCGACCCGAATTTGATTAGAAAGCATCGGTCGTTGTCGTCGAGATAATCTCATTACAATGGCTCTGCCGCTGTTGGTCTGGCAACATTCTTCCCAAATGAGCTGCCGAAGGACTAAAAGAGGTTATCGTGTAATTAGGAGTGCATTCCAACTATAGGCTCAAATAGAAATTGAGCACTATAGCCGTTCCGCAAAGGATCCCCAAGGGCTGGTTTGGGAGGAGCCCTGCGCTGGAAATCGTAATAGTTCGGACGATTCTACAAAGGTTCATGCTTCTCTGCGCAAAAGTATTGAAGCTATGAAGCTAAGTCATGGGAATAAGATTTTGCTGCACATTGCTTGGGTACGAATGCTGAAGGATTCGCCCGTTTTGAAGAGGAAGGGGACTACCGAACTAATGGTAAGGACACATTTCCTAGGTCAATCCTTAACCGTTTCGATACCAACGAACGGTACCTCTTTCTGTTTTGATGCCTTTTGTGTGCTAAGGCATTAAAGCTATGGTTCAGTTCTTGCACTGCTCCAGGCTGAGCTCTTGACCCAACTCCCCTCTCCCGTCAGACTAACACACACAACATCATTTCTATACCTTCAAAATTAGCAAATTTACACCAAGCCTTTCGCTATGGGCATCAACTAGAGCTCTCAAGCATTTTGTGGGCTCATCTGTTCACATGCCACAATTCTGAAGAGCAGTGTTATGCATGGCGCAGCCCAACAAGACCGCTAAACGTTTTGCACTCTTTCCATGGTTCAATCAAGATGATCTAATAATCAAATCCATACCGTTGACTTTTATTGAAATTCCCAAACACCGAATCAGTCAAGTGATAATCAATCTGTCACAGGTATATCAATTGATCGGAACGTATTTATAACATGGAAAATGTCAACAAAATGCGATGATAAGGCAACAACCGAGAGTTAGTTCATAGTAGTGAGTCATTTAACAATATAAATCTCTTAAAACTCAACCACAGCTCAAAAACGCAATGAAAAATCAACATTCCTGCTTAAAGTTACTTAATTCTATCAACAACCTGC
>MU896334.1:0-11335 GCA_036418205.1 Ostertagia ostertagi | reverse complement strand
TCGTCTTCAGGGCAAGCCACGCTTTTTCAAAACGGTTTTGCATATTGTAGCGACGCATGTAGGGAAAACACAAACCATCGTTTCGTTTTCGCTGAACGGTTTTAGTAGTATCAAAAAGATACCCTTGATTTCGATCCCCCGTGGCGACTAAATTTTGCATTTGGGTTGGCGCCTACGGTTTGGTGCCAAATCGCGCTAAATATCAAAATCAGATGTCAAATTCATCGTCAGGACCATTTTGAAGCCAACAAGTGGCCGCCAACCTTGATTGCAAAATTTAGTCGCCGCGGGGATCGAACCATCAAGGGTATCATTCACCACTTTTTTGATACTAAAACCGTTCAGCGAAAACGAAACATGGTTTTGTGGTCCATACATGCGTCCCTACAATATGCAAGAACCCTTTTCCAAAAGCGCCGCTTCCTCTGAAGCCCCCACTGTTAGCGCCCAGATTGAGCCGAAACGCTCTTTAGCGACTAAATAATCTCTCCCAGAAATGCTTCAACCTTCCCTGAATTATAAATGCGCAGAATGAGATCAATCGTCTTCGGACTTACTTGATTTTCCTCACATGGTCTGCCCACGATGGCTAGAGCAGAGACGATCGCCCTAGAACTAACAACTAGCATGAGCCTTGGGGAAGAGAGGGACTCGCAGAGGAGGTCTAAAGGGTTGAGTTCAGTCAGTCCGTCTACCGGCATGGATCATTAGAGTAATGAATGCTAGTTACAAATAATGAGGCCAGAAGACTACATGAACATTCAAATAAGTCGTGGGTGGTTGAAGTTGACAAGGAAGGTGTAGTGTCAGCTGCCAGTAACGACCAATCTAACCACATCGGCGTTTTTAGTTCTCCCTGAAACAGTATCTGCAGGGGTGAGCAAATGGTTTGGTCACGAATTGCATTCATTTTTGAAACAGAGGCAATCTGACACCAGTTTGGTTCCGCAAACCCACTTTTTACTGCATTTCTTGCCAACTTTGACCGCTCACATTACAACTGCCTAGAAAGGTCGCGATAGCAGTTTTGGTCTACATATCTGTGAATAGTATTCAATACTCTACCAATTTGTCTGGGTCTCCGGAAGCATACCCTGGTTAGACTAGAAGTTGTCGTTTAAAATCCGAGGTGCGGAAGCGATTCTCATTTTCTCTGCAATTCGTTCCTCTCCGTGAGATCCTAGTTCTGGTGGTCATCTCCAGACTTGCCAACCCCTCTCCACTAAAGGCCACATTAGCTATCCGTCTCTCTCTATTCTATCGAAGAATTTTGGAGATACCTGATTTTCCACAAACCAACGACAAGTTCGTCAAATTCTGAAAAGTTCCGGAGTCAGTAAGTTGCTTCCATGGAGAATACCTTCGCTTCATAAACCCCATTTTTAGCCCTTCTTAAGCTGCTACACGGGTTTCCTGCAATCATTGCTAACCTCCACTCCTCCCATGAACTTAAGTTTCTGCCTCAAAATCATGTCGACCGAGAAGGGGGGGGGGTTGCAAGGGGCAATGGAAATCGCTGCATTTTTCCTCCATTTTAAAACCAAAATACAAATCCCATCGAACGTTCTCACCCCTCCCGCTTCATTAGAAGCCCCTAATGGACGCTTCTTATAGCCTTAAATGGTCTTGCACATGAAGAGCCCCTAGAAACCTTGGAAATCGTTCCATCAGCAGAAGCCCTTCGATGAGAAACAGAGGAAAGTACCTGACCGGCAAATAGTCTTTATTGACAGTATAACGACAAGTTTTGCTGAAGTGATGGAACATCAAAAGAGATCAATTCTAAACTAAGCTTTGCGCAAAATAGTTCACAAAGAAATTAAGTTAGAAAACAAAGAACAAGTCAAAAATTCTAATCACAAGGAGAGTTGCTACTACTCAGAAGTTACACAGCCCAATAAAACTACAGAAGTTCCCTCTAGCAAATACACGTGCACATTGTACATCTGGTAAGCTAAACACTACTAAATTGAAAAAAAGCTCTCTCAGCAACCTCATCGCTTGTCCAGGCACAAGTGAAGTGGAAATCCTCGATGATCCAGCAGATCATCGAAGTTCCACAATCGCCGCAGCGTCGTCGATATTTAGGCAGCGGTCGCGTCGCGCTGCAGAGCGATGCATCACGTCATAGTCGCATCAAATCCGCCAACGCTCGTTGGGATCGGTAGTAGAACTGAGCGCGTTTCATGAACGATGGACCATCATCAGACATCAGAAGCTGCTTTTTATCCTTTGGTGGGTCAGTTTGAACCCTGAAAGTGAAAATCTCAATTTTAGGTTCAAATCACGACTTCTAAAGGCAGTGAGTATGGTAATTTGGCTCTTCATGAAAGGGAAATGTGCCCATTCCGACAGACATGTGGCACCACGAACCCCGCTCTTGAAGGAACTTAATGATTCCTTACACATTTTGGTTCCTACTTCATGTCTCGTTACACATCTATTCGGCTACTATTGTCGCTAGCCTTTACCTGTCTGCGCTCTAGCCCTTGAAATAGAGATACAGAGCACACCGTTCTCGTTGTAAGTGCAACTATCGTGGAAGAGGTTCAACGTCAATACAAAAATACATAATAAGGGTTCAAATTCACGCGTTTTGAGCCGTTTCTTTTGGCTTTTTGGTAACTGTTGCACCATTTAACACCTTAAATATGAGTTTGAGCCATTTTAGCGCATCCACCGCCTGTTAGAGAAAGAAAGCACAGAGCTCTCTATCGTAAGGTTATACCTAACGCTCATATTTGTGACATGACAGAGAACATGCTATTTATAGAGGTTTTTAAAACACAGTCGTACAAACCCGTCAGTCACTCGCTTTCTCACAACTTCCGCAATCCATTTTAGTTTCTTGTTCCGGTCAACCCGGTGCGGCATCAAGTACAGACCGACACAACCAATGACGACAGCCTTCAACAGTATGCAGGTTTTCTCACCTATGAAATAAGAGCTGAATTACAGTTGTAATAAAAGGTAATCACTATCATGAGTTCGCATCTATTATACTATCAGTGAAAAACTATCCATTATCAAACCTACGTGGCTACTTCGTGCCAATTGTTTGTGTGGTCACCACTTTGTTAGCGCACTACGGACTTAAGCCGTTTAGACAGAGCGAGCACCCGAAGTAAAGCGTGAATTATAATGTTCTGCTGTAGTCACGTACAATGCGCGACGCATTGACGCGCTGAAGTGCGTGCTCGCCTCCCACTATTCGTTTTCTCTGCGCTCTCTCAAAGGAGAGAGAATATGTCGAGCCAACCCGCCAACTATACTGAGCGCCGTTCATGTAGGAGGTGAGATAGATGGCACTCCCTCGGATCCGTCTAACAGCGCGGCACCGCGGGATAATCTCGCTCTGCCTAGCGCGCGAACGCGCCCAGCGACTACGGCAGAAGCATCGTAGTTTATCCGCTTATCTCTTACGCTTACTTCGGGTGCTCACTCTGTCTAAACGGCTTATCTCCGCACTTGGTTGCCGGATACAGAGGTTATGTATGTACGATTTTGTATGTATGATTTTGACTTATGTTCAAGTAGGAAGTAAGAAAAATAATAGTGATTTGAGAAGATTTGATAATGGCCCTATAATTGTCAGGCCGCATAATCCGTTGAAAACTGGTAGAAGGGTTTGAATGATCAGACTCCAAAAGTGGGATTGCATTTGAACCAGAGCGTGTGACGAGAATTTCTTTGCCATAGGATATCCAAAAAGATATGCAAAAGGATATCCATCTGTGATGTGTGATGAAGGGAGGACATTTTCAATAAATTTATTCACAACTTGGGACATGTAATGAAAAAGTTCGGAGCAGTCTGTGATCACTCTCTTCCTGGGATACGTCACGCTTCTTCCAGAAAGCAGCAGTACTTTGAACGCGATTTGTCCCATGCAATGATCGCGGGGGCCAGCCGATGTACAAGTCAGTGTTTTTATCCTCCCAGACAAGTCTGGTACCAATTAACCGACCCCGGAGGGATGGAAGGCTTGGTTGGCCCTAGACGAGCTTACTACCCAGGATTTGATTTCGGGACCGTGCGCGTTCTATGCAACGTGACTTTCTACTTCACACTTCAGCCCTAGTATCTGGAACAAGACTTATCAATTACCAGGCTATAGCTGGAATTTCACATGACGGAAGTTTGCAGAAAGTATGACAACTTCTGACACTCGTATGATGTGTGACAGCAGCTGTCACGCTTTCTGCAAACCATGGGACAAACAGATGGACCACTGTGATGTTCAGATGTCAACGTCATAGTTCGTCCAAAACATTCAGCCATTACAATTTTTTGAGACGCGTCGCGCATTCTACTTCCATTCCACATTCGTAGTGGCGTTTGAATGCGATGTGGCCTATACAATGACTTGCGGGGGCCAGCCGATGTACAAGTCAGTGTTTTTATCCTCCCAGACAAGTCTGGTACCAATTAACCGACCCCGGAGGGATGGAAGGCTTGGTTGGCCCGGGCGACTCACGACCCAGGATTTGATCCCCGGACCGCTCGCGTGGTAAGCGCGCCACTTGTACTACACCACTTCCGCCCCTCATATAGAAAGTGGTACTTCAAGGAGGATTCCACGATAAGAACGAAGGTCGAAGAAGGGGAAATTGTCTAGTGGGGAGACAGGCGGGGTTGGCGCGGTCGGCGGGATCCGCCCACCACAACTCGCCTCAGGTCAGGTTATACGTGGCGAGTGATTAGATAGCAGAGAGAGCGTAGTGTTGAAGAGGGCACAGCGATGAGAGTCGCATCAATGCGCAAATCAACGGGCAAGGAAGGGGTCCCATTTCTCGGGTTCTGGGCCGTTTCTCATGGTTTTTCCTTCTTTCGTGTACCACTCACCATCCCTAAGTTAATTTGAAATGGGTTGCTTTTTCATCGTGAATTCGTCCTTTAAGCGCTACTGTTTCCGTGCGAAATGATGGATGGAAAATGAAATCCGCGTCTAACGCTGACTAATACAATGAGTAACTGAAAAGGTTCCATTGTCGGCTTCGTGACGATAGAGGCTTTCATTCATGCACCTTTGCTACTTATCATCCGGTACCTGTGACTAGCCTCTTACCTTCATTCCCCTTCTCTTCGCAAAGTCGGCCTTGAAATCGCCAAACGCCTCTTCTCCTGAGCTATCTAGTGAACCTTATAAAACCATACGAAAACTCGGAAAACGGGGCAAACCCTACATAGGCAAATCTCAATGTGCGCAAAAGCGCTTAACAATTGGGTTAAGGTTTGTGATCATTGATCCTCATAAACCTCTTACCAATTTCGCTACGCACGCGAAAGAAGAGGTTGTTTGCATAATATGAAAGAGAAATGCAATCAAAAATGATCATGCCGTCTCACAAGAACCAATTATGAAACGTCACCACGTTTTCTTATGCATGGAAGAACTTCCCATGCTGTTGTTGACTAATTACACCTCATGCTACGGTGCAATATTGCACTAAATGCTGTTGCCACTTTTTAATAGCTTGAAGAACAGAAATAGAAATTGAAAAAATAAACAAAAATAAATTAAATTGCAGTATGCAATGCATAAACAGCGCTAATGCATAAGAATAAAATTCGAATAAAAAATGTGGACATCTAGTTAAAAATTATTGAAAAACTAACACACGTAGGCTTTAAGGCGATTCGACGACAAGGTCGGACATCGAAGAAGGGAAACCTATCTAGTGAAAAGACAGGCGGATCCCCTAAGGGGCAGATCGGCATGCTTAGTCAATTTCTCCTCCTGGGTCAAACCCTCCACGCTAAAAATTCTAGACGCCGGATTTCATCCCCCTCGGCTCAAGGAGAAGCCTTAGGACTAAACCTAGGTCCAATGATAGGATTAGGCATAAGCCAATGTGTAAGCATAAGCCTCAACCTAAGTCTAAAGCCCAAACTTAACCTTAGCTTCAATGATTTGCGCAACTGTGGTGACTTGACCCCAGGAGGAGGAACGCACGTCTCCCGGTATACTCGAGCGGTCTGGCGTGACTGGGCCCCTCGCCGCTAACGCCGCTGCCCGCCCACCTCCTCACTGTCTGACGCTAGCCGTTCTATCAGAGAGAAAGTTAGCGTTGAAGAGGGCAGCACCGATGACACTCACTATATGCACGACGAAATGACGACCAACAGCGACCACTCCCATCACTTCTCCGGTTACTGATTACCACTACCTTGCTTTCAGTGGGTGGCCGTTTCATCTTAAACTCCGCAACCTGTAGTATTGTCAACTTGATGTTAATTGCTCAATGGA
This sequence comes from Ostertagia ostertagi, assembly GCA_036418205.1. NCBI lineage: Eukaryota > Metazoa > Nematoda > Chromadorea > Rhabditida > Trichostrongylidae > Ostertagia > Ostertagia ostertagi. The sequence continues at coordinate 5,085 of MU896334.1, read as the reverse complement.
TCACCAAAGAAGAAAATGATCTGCGAATTGACCACCCGTACCGCCAACTACCGACTCGGCATACGTGGGAAGTCTATTGCTTCCACCAAATAGCCCTTGCGGCGCCCCACTCATCGTAATACCAGAAAGCAAGCGACATGAATAAAGATAGACTTCAATGGAATACTTTTCTCGTTACGTATAAGCCACTTTTTGGTGCACACTAAAAATATATAATAATAGAAAATAATAATAATAAATAAATAATAAAAAATAATAATAATAATCTAAGCGGAATGTGAGAAGCTCTCAAAAAGGTACAGCCAAAAAGGATGCATGCTGCTTCTTAAATTTTCAATGGAGCTTAAGTGCACGGCAAATCCAAAAGAAACTGGCCAATGTCGGAGGCAGACGTTCATATCTTTTAATTTCCGGAATTTGTTTTCGTTTTGTGACCTTTCCCGCCTTGGCATCTATAGCTTAATATGACTTGGAATGGCTTCCGCAATTCATCCATTTACTCCGCACTCCACACTGTCGCAGTAATCTGCCCGGGTTGACACTTCATTCAATCTGCTGGCAAACTTTGTGTGAACTTTTAAATTGCTCGAAATTTGTTAGAAATCCAATTTTTCAACGACATTTTTTTTCGAATTTTTTTCAGCCGAAATTCAAAAAAAAACTAAAAATATCTGAAATTTATGAAAACAAAGTGAATGTGAACAAAATGGATTTTGTTCTGATAGAAAAAGTTGGTATTTTGTTCTGATTAGAAATAGTTGTATGAGCCGATATATCTGCGTTCTGAATGAGAGACCGAAAATCGGAGAAAGAGAACTTTTTTAAAAACTCTATCGTTCACTCGTTCCCTTTATCGCTTCCCTTTATCTCTAATATCGTCTTTTTCCTATTCTCTTCCTTCTTCCTCTCTTTCTCATTCTCTCTAATCCACATAACTTTACCGTAGCTTTGAGGTACGGTGGAAGCAGACAATTTTTGATGGCTCTCGTCAGTCTGCTCGATCTCTCATCCCTTATAAAACTCCATTCGGAACAGAGCTAAGGTTTTTTCTCAGAGGAAGGGCGAGAAATTAGATATTGGTTGCAAAAACGTCATAGTACATCTAATTATAGAAATATCTAAATATCATTTCTCAACACTCATTTTCCCAAGTACAACTGCTGAGCTTTTTTTCCCTTTATTATGTTGCGGTGGCGGGGAACAAGCCAAAAATAGACGCGGTTTCTCGTGGTCGTCCACTCAAAACGCGCGTTTCCGCTGAAGTGTTAATACAAGTATTTTTAGCTCAAAAACGAGTTCCGAGTCATCCTCTTCGGGAAAATTGCGACCCGGCTTTAGCCAATTATTTCCTCCGATATATTGAACGCCTCTGATACTTTGGATGAAGAACGTTGAGATTAGGATTGAGATCCTATGACGAGGCGTTAATTTGCAACCGATTACCCAATCAGTTGCTCTTTGGTCCTTTAAGACCCGGATGAGTCGCCGCAATTTGTAAATAGTACTATCGAGATACGCGTCTACTCGTGCTCATAAATAACTATAAAAACAAATAAATAAATACCAAAGTGACCGAAGGGAAGAGATAGGCAAGTAGAAATGAATAATTAAGATTACACTCTATGTATAAGGTGCAAATTACAAGTAGTGATCGGGCTACTACCAGGCTTTATCCAAACGCGCACCCAAATTGAGTAAGTATGGAAAAAAATAATAGTGGAAAAGATTTATACACGTAAACAAATTACTAAGAGGGCGAACTAATTTAGACACTCTTGAATAAAGATACGAGGGTAGAGCCGAGATGAATAGACATTCGCGATTTCTGCGTTTGCCGTAAGACACAGACGGTATAATAAGGGAAATAGGTGACAGAATAGAAAAAATCTAACAAGACAAAAAACTAAATAAATAAATGAAATGAGATGATAATAAACTAAAACACAACTAATAAAAAATAAATAAATCAATAAATAAATAAGAATAAATCAATTAGTGTCTGAAAACACTCATTTCCGATTTCCAAGCAGATTGCACTAGAAGGTTACGCACGAGTTGCTAAATTGAAAACAAGCTCAGTCCGTAAAGAGAAGATCATTTACAGTATTTCTGGCGTGCATACAAAAGGAAGCCTTTCAGGGTCACAATAACAGAGGTTATTAAAGCCGTACGGGCAAAAAAGTTGCTGGCTCAGAGCGGCGGTTCTCGAGCATCGGCATGTGGGTGCGCGGCGTGTTTTCCGGCGCAAGGCGTGCCATGAATGCATTGCAAGCAATATTTCTATGCTTCACACCATAATTAGAGCTGGGAACACGAAAACAAAAGTGAAATGTGTGGACTTTTGCGATGATTGAACTTACTGCAAGCGCTCAATTGTTCAGATGCTCGCTACAGCCAGAGTTGCAACGGACTGAAATATTACCGCTGGGACGACGGAGAAGGGGAAGAGGAGGTAGAGGCAGGCAAGAGGGTGAATCGGGGCTCACAACGAGTCAGGGATATTCCAGATCGGATAGATGATATCGATTCCGTTTAGGACGAGAACATAACTAATATGAAACAAGTTCAAAGTCACGAGCGGCACAACGGCTTATTTTATCGGATTCTGGAGCCTCACTAATGAAAGGTGAATCATTCAGCCTTGCTAAATCCTTTTTTTTGAGTTGCGCCATGCGTTCTACCTTCATCCAGAATCGTAGTGGAATTGTTAGTGTGTTGGGTTATACAATGAATTGCTTGGACCGGCCGATATGTAAGGCAGTTTTTTCGTTCTTCCAAACGAGTCTGATACCACAGAAGTTTTGGGCCTCGAAGACGTACTATACACAGCCCTACCACCCCCACTCATTTTCTCCTCAATGAGCCTCGGGGTATGCAATTGTTTAGGGGTAACACTCGACTCTTACAACTCATCTGTCATACTCACTTGTGTTCGTTGATGCTCTGCAGAAGCATGCATCTTAAAATAAGCGTTCATTTTCGGCGCTCGTTCTAGTTTGTGACAAAGATGTCGTGCTGCACTACAAACATGCCTCGGCCAGGCGCTACAATGTTCGATGACTAATCAGCAATAAAATTATTGATTTAGTATATAATTGAACTATTCACTGCGTTACACTTAAAGTTGTTTTTGGAACTTAATACTGTACTGTACTACTTAATACTGTACTTAATACTTGTATATACTTTTCTGAATTTTATTTAGGGGATGGGATTCAAACCGTTTCGCACGTGCCTTTAGATGGAAACTGAACGACAAGAGTATCCTCTTCCTATGCTCATCAGTAAGGAAAGAGAAGAACAAAGTTTATCAAAGGTAAGCAAAACAGCTCTCATCCTTATCCCAAGCATTGAGAAACAATGCAGTGCCCCTCCCCCTCCCGAACTGGATTTTTACCGAAAACAGTGGTCCCAATCGAAGAGTCGAAGGAGGGGCTCTTCATTTTGGTATTTTTCTTATCACCGGGGTTTTAGGTGACACTTCCTGCGTCCCCTACCTTCCACATCAGGTCGCCCTTTCGAATGGCAAATTTCAGCGGCAGTGGTGCGTATAAGTGGAGAGCTGACGTTTGGAATTCTAGTCCGTTCCAATAAATATCCCATCTATTGCTCTCGAACGGTACAAAAAACTAATTTACATGAATCTAATCTACTTGTGAGGGCTGAGTTCTATAGCTGTCTTTGAAAGCGCATGGCATTCTTTCCGCAAAGTTGCTAGAAAAATGCTCACAAAAGATCATTAAAGGCCTTCATTGACACAGGATTATCTCATCTCCTACGCAAGTCCGCGTAGCAATTCAATGTGAGGTTCAGTTTGGCAAAGAGCTCCAGGCCTTATCATGTGATGATTATGACGCGAGGTTCATGATAGGCTTATTGTTCTTGTTTGGCAGGGCTATAAATGAAGTAGCCTCCATGGTTCGAGTTCCTCCCGTGTTTCGAAAATTTTCGAGCCAGCAGTGAAGTAATAATGGGTTCATTTAGCTTTTTTGCGACACTAGCTTCTCGAACAATGTGCTGGTTACGGTAATGGTACAGTAGGTAAGGTACGGTAAAGGGGGTAATGCGGAAACACTTGGTTTTTCGAGAATTGCCGTAGCTTTGTTTAAGCAGGACTTGATAGTAGAGATTTTATATGGGTTACGGTAATGGTACAGTAGGTAAGGTACGGTAAAGGTGTAAATGCGGCGAACATTTTTTCCCAATTCTTCCGTAGTTGTTATAAAGCAGGATTTGAGTAGAGCATCTGTTTTCTTCCCAGCTCACCAACAACGAAAACAGGGACCTCGTAGCCAGCGAATCGGTGATCAAACGATCGCGATAATTGAAAGATTATGATTGCTTGGTTCTCTTTGTAGAAGACGCCTCACTATTTTCCAGCTACTTGTGCGAACTATGCGATCTTATACTGACAATTTACTCATAGAACCTTATGGCTTTTAATCTCCAGTCATATACCAGCAATGAAAAATAGGCCTATGGGGCCGATGAAGCGATGGTAATTGAGAAAAGTTAACAGGGGTTTCGCTTGTAAGGTTTGAGGGTGCACAACTTCGGTCTTAAGAAGGAAGAGAGATGTTCTCTACGGACAAAGCGCACAGTTGTTCCACGCTCCGTTTAGTTTTCTTATTTTACGAATTTATCGTAGTTATTCATTGGGAGGAACTTAACACATTGACGACCGCGCGCGTTTTGGCTTTTTTGGCCGTGTGGGACCGGGCCGATTTTGCGAGTGCGACCGCCGCACCTCGGATCCGTGAATTTTTATTGATAACTTTTTAAAGCACCAGTGGTACAAAAACATCTCAGTAACAGTCAATGCGTAGAAGGTAATAGAGTATATAGTGACGAAGTTCCGATTAAAGAACATGTAATGGTAATGAAAAAGGAAACTTTAGTCATTTTATCTGTAGTAGGATGCCAAAAGCTCTTTTGATGTGGTTATACCAAGTGAAACATGTATTTTTCTGTCTCTTTAGATTTGCATTTACTTTCACTACCCTTTTTTATTGACGTGTTCATGAGAATAGCATGAAAACTATTAATGAACCAAGCCGCCGGTTTCGGTGAGCTTGGAACTTTGTA
>MU896333.1:0-12887 GCA_036418205.1 Ostertagia ostertagi | reverse complement strand
ACGAGCAATTGGCAGCGAAAGATTTGACCTCGGCGATCTAGCATGGCTCACTGTTGGCGCGGTTGGCGGGGTACGCCCACCGACTATCTAACCACTCGCCGCAGCTCTATACGTGGCGATCGTATCAATTCTCAAATCAACGGACAAGGAGGGGGTCTCACTTCTCTGCTTTGGTTTCGGGTCGTTTCAAATGGTTTCTTCCACCGACCACCTCTACCCTTATTTTCAATGAGCTAACTTTTCATCGTAAATTTTCCCTTTGAGCACCCTATTCAGGCACGGGCTCAAGAGCTTGAATGATTGGAAAAAAGCGAAGGCCTGCTTGCCATGGATAAGCTTTTGTCAGGTGCTGCGGGCGCACCATTCACCGCAAAATCCTCACGTTTCTTTTCCTCAGAGGACAATTCGTTCTATAGCAAGCATACGCAAACTTCCTTATAGAACACCGACAATAATTTATCAAACCATATGCCCTCAAAGACAGTGATCACAGCTCATTGAGACTGAATGTCACTGATTAATCATTCGAGCAATCCCACAATAAATCACGGATCTCAGTAGGTCACGAATAGGTTCAACTGGATTCGCAGCCGCAGAAATAGGAAAATTTATGAAACTAAAACTGCGTCAAATGGGCGCCACAGGGCTGAAACCTGTAATGATGGACACCTCAGCAACCACATACGCCCACCACTGCGGTGTCTGCCGTCTCGCTCCCGATACGCTCCCTTGTCCCCGTCTATTGTTCTCTCGCCTCGAGTCTCAATGCCTCTTGAACTTACATTTTCTAGATTTGCCAGCATTCAGATAACGAAGGAACTTATTTAGGGCGTTTTTAGTAAATTTTTGCGTTCTTTACTATCAAATCAACTAGCACAGATTGTTTCACGTTTCTACATTGGAAATGTAGCCTTATGGTTAGCATCCGCGTCATTCGAGACGCGCTTGTGCAGACTTTCTCGAGGCCCTTTGCCTAGCGTTCCCCCTCCTCACTCCCGTTTGATGGAGAAGTATTTGAGAAAGGTATACGTAAGAGGAATGAAAAATATTTTTTCGAACTAAAAAGATCAATTCCAGCAAGCTGCTCTATGAGCTTTACCACTTCAAGGACAAGACACATTACCATATTGGTAAGACCATTTTGAAGTTCAAGGTCGAAGCGACTCTAGCGGATTCAATTCTACTTTGAACTGAAAATAATCCAAACGGGACCGCATTCATTTATGCTGGCTGTGTGGATTGAGAAAATCAAACAGCTTCTCATGCATATGACGTTTTCGGTTTGCAAATACTCCTCTCATCGAGCAGCGACGCAATAATGTCGAAAGAAATTTGATGCAAAGCCTAGAAATGCTTGTCGTCAAGCCAAAGTATTCACTGCACGGACGTCGAGCACGTGCTAGGGCAGGGCCGTGGTGACGTGATCTCATGTCTACTACCATTCAAGGTGGAACATGCAATAGAAAATGTAACACTGCCACTTGAAAAAAAAAAGATGAATGAAAGGAAGGGCTAGTTCGTTAGGAATAGGAGAGACGAGCTTTTTCCATCTCCGAAATGAACAGTTTTCGGCAACACACTGTAGGGAACTGCATACGCCTTCAAATCTATGCCCGTTTCAAACTGAATGAGATGAATCTTACGGCTTTTGCTAGAAAAGGTCGAGAAGCGTCAACGGCAAGTGTGTGGGCTGTTGAAAACTTTACTGCTCCGCTTTGGAGAAGCTCCAATTATCGAAACCCGAGGAGTACTAAGGCAAGGCGCAATCGTTTCACACGATCAAGTCAGTCATCAAAAAGTTATCCTCACTGTTCAAAGTTTGCAGAGTTCTTTTATGAGCCAGAACTTCCTTACCACGCGAGCGGTCCGGGATCAAATCCTGGGTCGTGAGTCGCCCGGGCCAACCAAGCCTTCCATCCCTCCGGGGTCGGTTAATTGGTACCAGACTTTGTCTGGGAGGATAAAACACTGACTTGTACATCGGCTGGCCCCCGCAAGTCATTGTATAGGCCACATCGCATTCAAACGCCACTACGAATGTACAAATGGAAGTAGAATGCGTGCCGCATCCCAAAAAGGGATTGATCAACGGCAAATGCTTTATCCTTTATTCTTATCTGGACCAGCTGCTGCCTATTGAAGGCACCAAACCAGAACCGCAAAGAAATCCGAAAGGGAAGGGAATAGAGCCATGACTGATCCCCAACCGCTTTTGGCATTTCTAGGATTCGTAGGACTGTTCAGGAGAGAGGTCCACAGCTCACCATCAGTCCATTATCCAGGGTCCACCACCGCGCTCGTACTTTTCCAGAAATTTGAGACCATGTATTTCTGATGGAGAACGCGATAAACCCATCCCCCACCACAACATGCGAAGGGGTTCCTCACATATACGATCTTCCCTCCCAGGAAACGCCTTATCGCAGTTCAAATTGTTCAAACAAGGGTTGTTCTAGGTTCCATGTATGTGTCTACATATCGTATAACGATAGTTTTGAAAATGGCCGGCACTTCCTAAAAGGCCTTCTCGGTAGGTGCCGCCGAGATAGAAAGCTTCTCAGCCTTAGGAAAAGACCCAGAGATAACACAATTCGTCTCACTTATCCACTTTTTCAAGTGCCGCCGACAACTCTTTTGGCACTACTACGCCATTCACGGCTCCAACAAAGACAAGTGCCTTGCATGCCAACACAAAAACAAGCGCAAACCCAACTCGAACTCGAAGTTCGTCCATCTGTGTGATGAAGGCGCAGAAGAATATGCCTTGCCTGATTGAGAGTGGAACAGTAAACCAATGACCGTACTTATGGTACCGTTGTATTCGATAGCACGTAAAAAACCATCTTTGCTATGGACGAAATGACGAATTTGAATCGTGGTCGATATTTTTAAAGGATCAAATATTCAATATGCCCTTTAAATATGGAAAATTTTGAATCACCTGACACTACCAGCTCATAGCGAACGAGAGTTCACTGAGAGCTTGCCGTAGGCAACAACAGCTTTATGAGCAGCTGCACCCTAATAAAATGGTTTCCGCCCTCACTAAATACTCAACAAAAAACGTTTATGGGTACTACGAAGAGAGTGATTGATGTGGTGGCTTGATCATAACCAAATCATTCGTTCGGAAAGTCTAAAATGAGCACTCTCATCCGCAGACGTTCGAACAATGCCCATAAATATTTGAGCTCTCAATTTTTCTAGATCACTCATCGGCTTGGAACTAGATTATCACGTTGGAAACCGCACATATTTCACGCTTTGTGGCCGCTTGAGCCTTCAGTGGATTTTTTGGGAATCTTCCCAAGCAAACCGGGAAGAAAAACCTTTTGAATGATCCAGAAGAATTCTTATTGAATGGAATGGAAAGAAAAACAAAAGAAAAACTGAATATTTGCTTCAAAGTATGGTTGTAAGGTTGAAAAACTGCAGCCCATATATGAGCTTCATGGGCTCCGAGGTGCTGAAACCCGCAATTTGACGCTTTTCCCGACGTCGAAGGCGGAGTTTATGATTGGGAAGCAGCCCATTAAAATTGAGGTAGGTGTGGGGACAGTGGTGCCAGGATGAAGAAAAAACTATCAGAAACGGTTCATACCCCGAGAAATGGGATTCTTTCCTCATTCGTTGTCTTCCGCATTGATGCGACTCTCATCGGTGCTGCCCTCAACGCCAACGCTCTCTCTGCTAAGCCAGCTAGAAACGCCGCGAGTGGTTAGCCAGTCGGTGGGCGTACCGCGCCGATAGCGCCGCGGGGAGGGCCATGCTAGATCGCCGGGGCATATCCTTCGCTGCGAATTGCGTGTCGGTCCGCACCCTTAGGGGTCCGCCTGTCTTTCCACTAGGTGAATTTCCCCTTCTTCGACCTTCGACTGTATGAATTTTCGCCAGTAATCAGAGCTCTCAATAGGACCCTCTTGAGTTCGTATCTGAAAATGCTTTAGAAGGCTGCCCCCCCGATCACGCAATAAGACGACTATGCTATACGAAGTTATTACGAGTCATACACCGAATGATAAAGGTTCCAGACCGCCTTCTAGAGCACGTTTTATAATTGCCGGAAAATCGAGCTTGAACTTATCGAGCACGGGAAGTGATTTTCTTTCCAGGTGTACACATTCGCGTTGTGATCATAAAAGACCAATGCACTGTTCCAGCAAATAAGAAATACAGCAGAAGCAGCTTTCTAGAAAGTCATTCCTTTGAAAGCTGCCGAGTAAAAGTCGACTCGAAGAGACCTTCGTGAGCGAAGTTATACGATACGGTTACTTATGAGGTTCTAGAGACATGAAAACCATTCATGCTTATGCAAACACGCTTACACTGCCCCGCCCCACTGCCAAGATTTGTGAGCTGTTTTATGATGGGTATATCACAGAAACATTATCTTTTATATTCATTTTAATTTGGATTTTTAGAAAAGCGGACCTCGCCAGCAAGTGGGACAAGCTCTAAAAAATAACAAGCAGGAGGAGATTAGCAATCAAATTTTCATAAAAACGATCGCTAATTTTCCGTCGCCCTTTTTGCTAATCTCATGAGGCCGTAGACTTGGGGTACGAATCTTTGGTGAAAATGAAGTACCATCAATTCCGTACACGATGCCTTTAGATAGTGAGTATATCGAGATAAAGGATAAAAAAGGATAAAGCATTTGCCGTTGATCAATCCCTTTTTGGGATGCGGCACGCATTCTACTTCCATTTGTACATTCGTAGTGGCGTTTGAATGCGATGTGGCCTATACAATGACTTGCGGGGGCCAGCCGATGTACAAGTCAGTGTTTTTATCCTCCCAGACAAGTCTGGTACCAATTAACCGACCCTGGAGGACAAGCGCACGAATCCCAGGATCGATCCCGGACCCGCGCGTGTGGTAAGCGTGCTACTGCCACTAACCACTCTTCGCTCCTTAGTATATTGAGATATGCCTAAGAACTTCACAAGTGCAAAACTATTCGGTAAACCTAAAAAAACACTGCAAATCGCACAGTAAACTACACATTGTTGAGGTTATTCTTCACAGAGTTGCAGGATTGTACGAAAGCAAAAGCGCAATGAAAAGAAGAAGAATGCACGCTAAACAAATGTAGGAATGTTCTCCCAGAAAACAATTGTTTAGCACTAGAGTTGAAAAAGAATCCATCTAGTGTTCCTCAGGAGCTAGAGAGATCAATCAACGCTCCCTGAGAGGGTAAAAAGTCAGTAATCCTAAGGTTTCCAACGTAAACAACTGGTGGCCTTCATAAAAAATGCGCACCACCGCACCCCTCCCCACGCCACCCCCCCCCGGTCATAGCTCCCAACGAAAACAAAACACCACATTATCAGCAGAAGCTGAGTCTGTCTAAATGTGAGAAGAAAAAAAACAAAAAAGGAGAATAAGTACCTGTATGAATTCATTTCCTTTGCTGGAGGCGTCATTTCCAATCAACGTGAAACCAAGTCCTTTAGGGCCTTTCACAATCGTTGTCGTTACCATTTCACCTCGAAGTTGTTGAGGGTCACGGGTAAAGAACGATTGCCGTCTTTTTGCGAAACACCTCCTGGAATCAGCGGTTGCTTGCTCGTTGGTGATCCCGCCGCCGCTCGGCCGACCCACCCCGATCCTCCCGCATCGACCCATTGAATCTCTGAAACCTTAGAAATCATTTACCACAATTACTTCAATTGATTCTTCTGTCAATTTATACATTTAATGATAAGTCCTTCTGCCCTCGTTCAAAAGTCCCTGGCAAAGGGAAGCGCAGGCGACCAACGGCAGTGCTGATTGTCGCTCTTCATAAATTGGCTTCCATCTCTACTGAAGCTGAAAGAAAGAGAAACTTGATGCGCCACCAATTTCCGTTGGAGGAATTCACGATAAGAACGAAGGTCAAAGAAGGGAAATTGCATAGCTGGAGAGACAGGCGGACCTCCTGAGGGTGCTGACCGACGCGCAATTGGCAGCGAAAGATTTGACCTCGGCGATCTAGCATGGCTCACTCTTGGCGCGGTTGGCGGGGTACGCCCACCGACTATCTAATCACTCGCCGCAGGTCTATACGTGGCGAGTGATTAGATAGCAGAGAGAGCGTAGTGTTGAAGAGGGCACAGCGATGAGAGTCGCATCAATGCGCAAGGTGGCAAGGCCCAGGGCCCACAAGGGTTTGCCAAATTTCGACAAATTCGATCGCCACCCCTTCCTTTAAACATGCCTTTTTAAAGTTCAGCTGGACAACTGGACTGCAAAAGTCGTCTGAGCCTTCCAATGACCCGAACATTTCTATCATTTTTTGTTCATAACGACGAACGGACTGCTTTCTGTGTCACAAGGGGCACTTTGTGTAACATTTACACCCTCCCCTTCAAAAAGCCAGAAAGTGTCGGGTGCAGACCATACACCACAAGTGACGACGGCCTCCAGAAAATGCAAATGTTTTTTGCCAATGAAATGATTAACCTGTTACAGTTGTATTCGATCAGTTGACACTAATTACAACTATCATTTAAAAAATCAGCTATCACTATGAACCACTACTAACCAGATTTACTTGAGGCCGTCGTCAGTTGTGGTGTTTGGTCTGCACCGCACAATTTCTGGCTTTTTGAAGGGAGGGTATAATGATTTTAGCGCACCATACTCCCTTTTAACATGCCCACAACGCACTACATTCTTTTTCTTTTTCCTTGTTAAAAAAGAATAACGGCCACTCCACTGTGCACCGTTCCAACCCACCCAGTACACTCCCCCTAAAAATGCTCTTCACCAAGTTTGCCGCCGGTCTGTACTCCCCCGCTCCTTCAGAGTAAACTGCTAGCCTCTTATCATTCTGTAATCTACTCCCAAATTGCTTCGGCCCAACACATAAGTTTTCTTGTATTGTCCGATCGAATGGGAGGATAGCCTGAAACTCATTTGTCCATCCGGCGAAGAGCTTACCCCATTCGCCTTATGGGTGGCCGTCGTTGGTAACGCATCGTACCGTGACATTGTAGTTGACGTGCCCGGACGCTCGTATTGCGTCCTTTTATTGATGTGGCTGAAAAAGTCCGAGATCGATTTCTTTGCATATTGCGTCATCATCCTATTGACTTCTGAAAAAAAATGATGACGTGAATATTTCATGAGGATTCACGCCATAACGACGTCTCACGACGGATGAGCTATTTGATTGATCGGCCTGCCTCGTCCTACTGCACCGCATCAATTTCCCCCATGATCTGTTTGTTATTGTGTACAGAGTACTGGCAATGGATTTTACGAGCATCTAAATTACCTCTCATTTCAGAATGCTCAGTTCTAAAACATTTACATGTATAATTAAACATGTATGTAAAAAAGCGCACCCCGAGTTCGAAACAACAATTCTGCACCGCCATAGCCCACGCGCTGGTTGCCATACGCTTGTCACCTATGGGAACTAACCGTTCTAAAGCGACCATTCGAACCGATACAGATGAACTATACTACAGGCCTATCTTACCAGAATCACACGACCGCGGGTAGACATCGGCCCTCGCTAAAGCATTAAATGTACTACCGCTGAACATTCCCCCATCACATTTAACTCGTAATGATATTTTTTAGCAGTACTATTCATGTCACAACGCGCCATTCCAGAATCAATACTCCGGCGCCGCCCTCCCACCTAACCCCCTCTCTCGCCCGCTTGCTGTCTCCCAACCCCCCTCCTCTGCTCGTCTTCTAAAGCATATTTCTTCTCAAGCTGTTCTCCTTGAAAGTAGGCCCTAATCAGGAGACAATCTGCTTTTGCGCCCTCCATTCGACCTCACATCGATACTTCGGCTCTCGAAAAGATGGCTTTCGACTTTGCAGAAACATGAAATAGGAAAATACTAATTATGAAAATATGGAGAAGTAGGCGATAAAAGCCAAAATATTGCTTGAAAATTTTCAGCATTATTTTATCGAAAAGTTTATACCAGTAACTGGAAGTCAATATTCGCGGCGCGAAACAGCGGAAAGCAAGTGTGACGTCGAAATTTCAAGGAAAATCTAACAAATCGAATATTTTGCCTTCCAGAGTCAAACATGTAATCTTGTTTGGAGTCCAGTACATAAAACTTTCCACCGCTTCGGAATAAGAGATCGATTTGAAGAATAAGCCACCATAGAAATATGAACATCCCTAATGAGCCCATTCAAAGATGCTACAAAGAATTTTAGACGAGCACACAACCATTGGCAACGACTAATTGGCCAAGGACAAGCCAGAATACCCCTTTTGGTTGACTTTTTCCACTAAGTCAACTCTGAGTGTATAAGGCCTGAGCAGGAGGAGAAGAATCGAGAGACATGGCGAAATTGAACGAAGGCCCAAATTGCTCTCTGACCTATCATCGTTGTTGTCATGAGCGGCGGTGTTGGCGGCGTTGAAGTAGATGACGTTTGAGATGAGTTCCGGACCACGCAATGGTGATGACGACGGCGACGACTGCTGCATTCAGACCGCTCAACTCATAGCTCGAACTCCGATGTCGGCACAACAAAGTAACGAGATAGTCACGTGCAATAGCTCGACGCCAGCTCGGCCACACAAAAAGACATCATCAACTACTGCGGCAGAAGTAGTAGCAGTCGAATATCGGAGTAATAGGAACCAATATGCCTAGAAATCCGGTCCTGTTGTGGGATCAATAGAGCAGTGTTCTGATGGGCGTGGTTTCAACAGGGTTCTAGGCGCACTCCTTCGGCAAGGCTTGAGCCACACGGCCCAGCCTCCTCCCGTGACGCATAACGAGATTTGCGCGACCACACCCGCGTCCCTCTGCTCGAATTCACTTGTCTAGGGCATTCAGCCTATTCATTGTCATGGGACCTCCACGAGGCCAAATTCAAATTGCTGATCGCATTGGGCTTGCCGAACGTCAAATTCTGGGAGGCAGCCTCCAGGTCGAGAAAAAAGTCCCACCTGCCCTCTTAAAGACGAGTGGAGGAACGTCCAGAAGTCCAATGAATTCTAAAGGGTGTAAGTAATCAGACACATGAGCAATCACTACCATAAATGAAGTAGTCACATATTGATTCAGGCACAGGCTTAGGTGAACAATCAATCTTTCCTGGACCCTCCTGTGATGAATCGATATCCGCAGACACTTGGAGATTAATTACTCGATGGTAAAGCCACTGAGTTGCAGTGCGTTCAATAGCCCTGAGCCTATATGATGGTTGAAGCCCTTGTCCCATGAAGAACCGCGCTGGTTATTCGAGCTTTCATCTTCTAACTAGCCAACAGTATAGCTTTTACATGACAACCCTACCGATTGATCATTCCTGTCTCGACCACCTCTCAGGTCCGCTATAAGGCGCATCCCGCCCCTAGGACAACCTCCCTTGGGCAAATTCTCAGAGAGGACGAGGTCCTGGGATGAAGACTGAAGAATTAAGCGATGAGTGCTGACCAGACCTCCAAAGTGCGCCATACACTTGACGCCCAATCATATTAAATGAAGCACTGGAAGGCCTTTGGCTCCCCCCCGATGTTTGAACGTTCACAGGTGAGTGGCAACGACACCGGTCTATTTCGAAATGGATGAACTGAGAATGCTTTGTCTGGATACCACAGATCAGTTGTGGACCTACATAATTATCTGTCAAAAATGGCAAAACTCAGCTCAGAAATACAATTCGATCGATGGAGGCACGAAAATGTGAACTGCCAATTCGACAAGAAGCTTTGAAAATAATGTTGGCTCAAGCGAGATCCTATATCACTAACATAAAATAGGCCAGCAGAGAACGGAGGAATCATTGAAGACCAGTTATCGGGAGTTCTTCGAGTACCATGAAACGGGCCAGCCCTTGCGATATGTCTATTGTGGCGGTGTGGTTTTTGACAATCACAGCGACAACGCCGGGTTCCCACATTCCTTACCTCACTATCTTTCGGCTTGTGTTTTAAATAGTTCGCTCTCAGTTATATGTTTTGTCAGCGCCCGATCAGCAAGGGATTGGTCCCAACGACTGAAACCCAGTCGAGAATTTTTATGTCGATCATTTCTTTTTTTGCAGATTTGTTTTCTTCGCTCGATGCAGTCTTTCAAGGATGGTTTTTTCAGGCGATTTCTTACACTTTTCAAAACCGGTAGTGAAGCATTACATTTGGCGACCAAGCGTTTTTTGGGTGCTACGAGATTGAGTCCTTGCTGAAACGCTATCCATACGATGTATCAGTACCACATCAATGGACTATGCGGAAACTGCTGAAACATCATTTGTCTCGTACAAATGCTTAATGGCTGCAAACCAAGCAAAAATCTCCCCGTCCCGCAAAGGTGAAACTTCGGAACGCTCTCGGAAAATTCCAATTTTCCACTGTAGAATCCACAAATGAGGTTGAACACGAATCTCTTTTTTGCCAATGTGTTGTTACCATGGGTGCATTTAGTCATACCAAATCAGTTGCTAACATCAAGAATGATACATCTATATTGCATGAAGAAGCAATTCCAAGCAACCATTTTCTAAAACTTTCACTGTGAAAGATGTTCAAAGAACGTGGCCATTACAAGTTTCACAACATATTTCGGGTTAATATAGCACCGCTTAAAATTTGGAATATGCGCAAAGGAATAAAATTCAGGGATTTCTTACAACTTTTCAAAACCCGTTATAAAGCCAATTAAAAATAAGTGGAGAGGTAAACGAATCGGAAAAAAGCAATTAGAGCACTCACTCGACGAAGAATGTGCCGTACTCGGGATCGTCAACCTGCTCCCAACCGGGCGGTAGATCTCGTGGGTCTTCCCATGTGGTAGTGCCAGAGTTGTGGCTGAAATTAAATAATATTGGATTCGGAGAATGACAAACTTTATCCTTTTATTACTTCTTAAACAAATATTGATCATTAGCGGGTGAGTAAAGATTGTTCAATGTCCAAGAGTTGCACCTTCACTAAATCTGGTCTATGATTACTTACGCTATAGATTTTAACATGTAACGACAGCGTGCGCCACATGGTGGTGCACGTGGGTCCATGATTACCTGACGCCATAGATTTTGACACGGGGATAACGAAGCGGCCCACATGGTGGCGCACGCTACTCTTTCTTTCTTTCTTTCTTTCTTCTTTCTTTCTTTCTTTCTTTCTTTCTTTCTTTCTTTCTTTCTTTCTTTCTTTCTTTCTTTCTTTCTTTCTTTCTTTCTTTCTTTCTTTCTTTCTTTCTTTCTTTCTTTCTTTCTTTCTTTCTTTCTTTCTTTCTTTCTTTCTTTCTTTCTTTCTTTCTTTCTTTCTTTCTTTCTTTCTTTCTTCTTTCTTTCTTTCTTTCTTTATTTATTTATTTATTTATTTATTTAGCTATTGTTGACAACTGAGGCACATGAATACAATAACAAAATTGAGCAAAAAAAAACATTTTTCTTGTAATATTCCCAGAAATCTGAAGTATACCCGTGATAACTCTTGATAGGGTGGAAGTGCTGTAGTGGCAAGTGGCACGCGTACCACGCGAGCGGTCCAGAAACCAAAACCTGGGTCGTAAGTCGCCCCCAATTAACCGGCCAAACCAAAGCCTTACCTATTTACGTGGTCGATTAAATTAAAACACAGGGTGGAGAAGAGCGACAAACACTGACTTGATACACATGGGCGGGCCAATAGACATGACTCTAATAATGGTATAGGCCACTGCCATTAAAAATGCACACTGGTGAATGGAAGTAGTAAGTGGCCCCACGGTCAACGCGCGAGCCAAGTCAACACCAGCGGGCTAAGGCGCGTGCCGACCTTTTTCCCCAGGACGTGGACGGCTGAGTTTTAACAAACTTACAATAAAATTCATATGCACTTTGTTTTTATTTTACTTTCCAACTTTTTCTATTTGATGAATGGCTTACCCATGGTTCACACGTCCCGAGACCCCTTCCCCTAAATATAGCCACATCCTTGCTCGGGGTTGTTGTTTCGCATTTTTCGATAATGTCACCTACAGCTTCCATTCATTCTTTGCACCCTAGTTTTAGAGCGGAAAGGCGGGCTACGAACTTGTCGTCAACGGAAATCTCTTCTTTGATGATGAGACACGGAAACTGCTTTAGCCCCGTGCCAACCCCATGTTAACCCCGCATGCGCAAAAAACCCCGTCGTCCGTTACGTATTAATCCTTGCGGTTGTGCTAGCTTCAATTAAGCATAGGAAGATGAGACTTAGAATTAGAATTTAATTTTATGTGTAAGCTCAAAATCAAGTCTAGTAGCTTGGATCTTTGTGATGTTTCGAATGAGATCAATCAGAGTTCTCCTAAGATAGAAGTCTCCCACAAATGCCACCACTGACAGTGTTCGTTTCGCAACCTGCGACTGGATGAGCGTGTTGGTGGCAGTGGAGGCATATTTGACTTAAAATAGCATCCAAAATTTATAAAATGGTAAAACGCTCAAGGCACGAGCTTGGAAATTTATTTCTAGGCCGGACTAAACTATATTGTAAGTGCACCCGTAGAACTTGGATAAAAGTGGATTTCCAGTGATGAGTGAGTAGACGCAGTGAGGATGAAAGTTCGTCACGAAACGAGAAACAATAAAGGGAGCAGGATTCGATGGAAGGAGAAGTGCAAAGAAGTAGGAAGTGAGCTATGAGAAGATTACCCTTGAAAACACACTAGTCAAAAACAAGTACTTGTCAAGCGGGCACGCGAGGCATTAGAAATGGGTCGGGGATGCGAAGTAAGAAACAAAAACAAAGGAGTTGCACATAGCTTACGACTTCCTTCTCCTCATAGGGCTGTGATCAAGGCATAAAAGCCTATGTTACAAGGGAAGACCTTCAGGCCCGAAGGACCGTTCGAAATGAGATAAACACTTATACAGGGGGGGGGGCAAAAAAGAGTCACTTCATTCTCCGCATTATACAGGGGGCAAAAAAGAGTCACTTCCCTCCACAT
>MU896330.1:0-16004 GCA_036418205.1 Ostertagia ostertagi | reverse complement strand
AGCTCTTCACTCGAGCTGTCACTTTAGCCGACTTGCATTTTCAGTCCATTTTTTCCAGAGATCTGTGGAGAGGATGGGTGATTACTGTAGTTTCACGAATATGGCGTCCGCCGTTCTACCGTAAACCTCATCAGGTCAATGGAATCAAAGGAGTCGACGATCTTCCGTTGGCAATTGTAGGTCGATCCTGGGGTCGTGTATACTCTGCTTCCAAAAGCCAGAAGCGCGTCGGTGCAGACCACACACCACAAGTGACGACGGCCTTCACAAAATGTAATGTTTTCTGCCAATGAAATGATTAGCCTGTTGCAGTTGTATTCTATCAGTTGTCACTAATTACAACTATCATTTACCAACTATCAGCTATCACTATGAACCACTAGTTACCAGATTTACTTGGAGGCCGTCGTCATTTGTGTTGCATATTCTGTAGTAGACGGGCTCCCGGTTCTCGGAAACGGTAGGTACGGAGGGTAGGTGCGATCATTGCGCCTCTAGTCACATTGCAACCTTCATGGCAACTACAGACTTGCACAGGGTTGCAAGTAACGAGGCGTTTTAAGGAAACCGGTGCAAATTAGGCAAAAGCATCGTTGTAACAAACAAGAAAAGCGTAAAAACTCAGTAGTAATAGAGCAAGGTCAGTGCAGTTTTTGTGGAAGGATAGGCGGAGAAACAGATAATGGCGGTTGATCGTTATGTGACTGAGAATCGGCAGCGAAAGGTGATCGCGAAGACTGAACTGCGTTGCCGAAAATGGGTGGGTTGATAATTATACGAGCCGTTTGACGTGACTGAATGACAGCTTTCAGTCAAATTCGTGTTTGCATTTCAAGCTGACGAGCTGTTTCGCGGTCACTCCGAAACCGTTTTTCGTACGTATTATTACGTACACGATTTTCATACGGTAGGCACATCCTCTTAAAGAGACACAATAATACAAAGAGAGAAGCTAGAGAAGGAAAACGACTAAAGAAGGTAATATTGAGAGCGAAAAACGGAGGTTCGATGAGAGGTGCACAGAAATGGAGAACCTGGATCCATGATCAGGTCAAAAAAGGGTTAAAAGGTATGAACAAGAGAATCGTTATTGAAAACCTGTAATCCATAAAGACGAAGTAAACATAAACAGCAAAATCTGAGGTTCCTGAAGCAAGCAACCCCTTAAGGCATAAGACACCACATCAGAGCCCGTCAGCGCAAGGTCAGTTTTTGTATATTAAAGGCCCTTTCACGTAATACCTAAAATGCCACAGTCCCACTCGTTTATGAGGTAGTGAACCTGCAACACAGCTGCTTGCCATTTTCAGCCCATTATCTGTCTTTGCAGACCATAATCCGCTCCGTCCAAATGCGCGCCCTGAAATTGACGTTATGCTGATGTGTGCGTGTCTGCGTCTCTCTCGTCCCCACATTTCCTCGAATCCTTGTCGCCCAATCACTCCTCCGGATATGCACTATATTTCATGCCGTGACCATGTAAAACTTTAGAAGAGCTACAGAATGGAAACCTCTTGTAGTGAGGGTTTTTAACATTTTCTCATTGCTGCGTCACGTAGCACCTGCTGCTCCATATTTGAACCATGAAACCCCGCAAAGATGCTCCAAATATAATATAATAATATAGAATAGACGCCGAGTACATAAAGGAAAGCCGAGAATTAGGCAGATAATCGAAAAATAACGGCGGAAATGAATTCACAAAAGCCGCCGCTTACTTGTGAAGAACCACTGCAAACAGAAGCGAGTCCTCGAAAAGTCGAAAGGGCTACACAGTTCCACGTGATAGGTGACGCAAAAGAAACGAACAGCAAAAGCTATCCAGTTCACATCACTGACGCACTTGCTGAATTGCTGATCAAAAGATACAGTAAAACGGTCAGAAACTGATCGTAAACCAGATAGACAGTGGTCTTTATACTAAATGAGGAATTACGCGCTTGATATTCCTCCACAGGTTGAGTTGAGCCGAGTGCATTGGCGTATCTATGACAATCCCACCCTAGCTTCCCAGACTGATTCGGGGAAACGATTTTTAATCTTCACATGTCCATTCAAAACGACAAAATAAACACTTGAGCTCTTCGAATTGGAAGGAGTAATGAGCCTAATAAAGTAACAACATTTGCTTGGGCGCTATCGTAAGAGACGGGAGCATCCCTTGAGGCTAAGCCCAGGAGAAGGCATGAACTTCGCAGAAAACGACTGAGCCACCCTGGAGCTCTCTCCTACCCCGCGTGGGGCTTATGCTTAGTCCCGCTTCCAACAAAAAAGACGTTACGCGGTTTTCAATGCATTTCCAGCACAATGCCCCCGTATCTTACCATAGCGCCTGTGCTTGTAGCTTTGATGGCCCCTTTCTAGTAATGTTACTGTTATTGCCAGTTCAGTACCAGTTCAACTTTCCTACGCGTTGAATGTCAGGGCGACTCTTAGCTCAATGAGACCCTGAATGCTTACCATCATCGGGAGCATAAAGCCTCCGACTTTGAACAACAGCTCCTTTCGGGATGCGCCATGCATTTTACTTCCATTCAAGGTCTAATGGTAGCAGTCTTTATGCGACTCAGTCTATCTAATTGCGAGTTGAACTTATGGCTCTCTTCGGCGACTTTGGTACTAATTAATCAACCTCGGGAAGTAGTCGATTTTAGATAATTTTGTCTCCCAGACAACGACAATTTATGGGAGGGCACCTATAAAATAAGGGAGTTCCTGAAAAAATCTTGAATCTCGAGCTTCTTAAATACTCAGAAGGCTGACATAATTCTGGTGGTTGTCTTGTGCCTTGGGGCGAAATCAAGAAGAACATATGCCTTGACGGCATTTCGGCTAAGTGGTCTTCTTCAGATGCCGACGGAAATGAGCTGAAAATTTCGCTGCTTTACCGAAGCACTTGTCAGAGGCAAAGGTGATTATGACAGTTCCAGCAGTGAAATGCAATAATTCTGCCGTAAACAGTAGGTCACTAAGGGGTTGCCCCCTCCTACTACAAAAGAGTACTAGAGCTACACATCAATGACTTAAAAAACAATAGAAAAGCTCGTCAAAATCAGACCAGAGTACAACCTAGCAATTGGAAGAGAACCAGTCTTAGCCAATCGCTTCACACACAGATATGATTAGGATAAGAACCGAGGGCGTGGTTCTAGTGAGAAAACCCGATTTCGTTCTTCACAATGTTCGCGATTATGGTGATCGATAAGTCGATATTGTGTGAAAATACCGGTGAAGGCAGTTGGAGCAGTTGGAAGAGAACCTAAGTAGTACTGGATGATGCGTAAACGGCTGAATAGAAAGGAGAGTCATTTCGATGCTTAGTCTGTTGTTCTATTCTGTTTGAGAATTCGAATGGGACTTTGAAGTTGCATTGTTCTCAATTAAATGAAATATTGATAGAAAATAACTTTTGGAATATATGTCTATTTCCAAAAATTATAATATTTGATATTAACAAATGGGACTAGGGATTATAATACTGTATATGGGTGAAACAAAGTCAATGGAACTGGATGGGCCAAAATGCGTCTGTAACTGAGTGCGCCACCTTATTGGCAGGCGATTACACGTAGCCTGTATTCAGAACCTTGTGTGATTTGAGAGGATTTTATAAATCAAAAATCGATAACTATTCAGACCCCGAATCGCAGCGCTGCGTCCAAGAAGGGCTACTTTGCTGAAGTGGGGTCTGCACTTCTCGCGAAATCGGAACCGGAACAGTTTAGATGGAACTTTGCCGCCCGAGCTAAAGTTACCACAGCTGGCGTTCGTTGACCTCTTGTCAACTCGAGATTTGGTTAGAGACTCTAAAGTAATAGTACGAGAACTTAGGAGCAACAAGCATCACAGTCATCGTTGAAATGGTTCCTCGATAAAGGGTTTTTAAAGTGGTTTTTTTTTGGGTAGAGGTAAACAAGCCCAAGAAACCGGACAATGTGCAACTAGTTTGCTGTAGCTAATTGACATGGGCTTATCTTCTACATAATCCTTTAAAAGGTACAGTATATCAGAAGTGCAAGTGTTTTGGATTGTTTTTCCTTAAGCCCTAACATATATTTGAAGAGACATTTCACCTTTCTCAACTTTCTCACGTCTAAATGAGAAATCATACAACGAAAAAAGAGATTGGCGAAACCGGTAATGATTGATAAGTTTGCAGGTAGTTGCAGGTAGTACTGTAATTGCAGAGATAAGCTAGTAGTGTAGGAGACAGGATCCTCTTAAGCAATCCGTCGCAAAACTGGCGAGGAACCCGGCGGATTAACTTTGGGCTAAGAATCCTGACAAGCCCATAAGCCGTAAAGGCTTCAGTCACTGTTCAATGGCTGCTGTCAAAGAGAAGGCACCATACCATTCTACAGAACGGTATAAAAAAGGAAGATGAGCAACCTTAATCCTGATTTCAACCGCATTCCTGTGTGCCCTGCTTTTGACCAAACTCCATGTGTGTGTGACCACGAGTGAAGTATTGGTCAAATGATTGCAGGCAAAGGGAAAAATCAGGGAAACTCTGACTGGTAGTCCAGTTCTTTCTCGTGTGACATATTGTAGGGGAGCTAAAAGTGGTTTAGGTAAATCAAGAATCGAAACCGCAGGCCGGGAAGCGAAGACCGATAATGCCAGGCCAACGAAAGAGAATGGATGGAGTAAGAGCCGTAGAAGTAAACAAGTACCCTTCTGAGGGTTCTTGAGCGTTATTGAGGTAATGCCTCCTTCGGCACGGTATCCGCCGAAAACCGAGTTATATTAATTTTTTCCAAGCACATTCCACGATCAGTTTTTTGAGCCCCTATCCTGTGTACGGTGGCTAGATCCGCCACCGCAAGCGCAGGGCTACCCTCACTTCTCGGAAACACTTAGCAAGGTCGGTCAGTGCTCGTAGCTTGCATCGATGAACGCCCGATGCATCAGTATGCACCCACAGTTACAAATGGTTTTGGCGTCTGCGTC
This sequence comes from Ostertagia ostertagi, assembly GCA_036418205.1. Taxonomy (NCBI): domain Eukaryota; kingdom Metazoa; phylum Nematoda; class Chromadorea; order Rhabditida; family Trichostrongylidae; genus Ostertagia; species Ostertagia ostertagi. The sequence continues at coordinate 11,054 of MU896330.1, read as the reverse complement.
TCGCTTGTTTCTAGTGCTCTCTTCTCTCAAATGGCACTCAACACTTCTTCTCTTCTTGATCCACGCTTCAAACTCCACCTGGGGCAGAAGTTTTCGTCACGAACTCCAGACCATCTTGTCGAACCCTCACTTTCATAATTTGACTCATTTCTTTCCTTTCTTTTTCCCTTCACTGGCGGCCCCACTTGCACCCCTATTTTCATTTATAACGATCACACCTAGGCAGCAATGGGATGCGCCCTTGACCTGTGGTTGAATAGAAGCGAGGTGATTGAAGATTCAATTTCGTGACTTATTTTTAGGTAAAATGCCTGTTCTTTTTATCTAAATTTTACTTCAATTACTGTATTTCGAGGTAACTAAAGTCCGACGCGTTTCTGCGTGAGCCATCATGGTCACTCCGATTCGAATTCTCAGCGACCAACTGGAGACATCATAAAGTTCAGTAATAAAGACTGAGAGAGTGATCAGCAGAAGTGGATCATCGCCATTTCGCGACATCATAAAAGACAAATGTATTCAATAAAAAGAAGATAACGGAATGTGTTTTACGACTCGACAATGGGAAAACACAATTCAAGCAACACCAATTCGGGTGACCCAGGAATTGGGGAAGGAGACGGTGAGGGAGAGGTAAACGACGACGAGGGGAACAGACTGAAATCACTACTAGTCACTTTTGAGCTCTCCCTCATGTTCTCCTAGGGTCCAGACCGTTGAGGAACAGGTCCTGGCTCGGCTCGAAATCCCAGGAAGGCAGGTGAGAACTTTTTGTTTACACTAACAAAGGCCTACAATGGAGACAGGGACTGTTGCGGGAGGATAGAGCCAACCACGTGCTGGCTAAAGTTCTAAAATGTATGAGGATCGCAGTGAGCCATGAGCCGCTGTTCAGGGGCCGTAAGGTATGCTTCCCCGAATGGTTGCGGGGACGAAAGTCCCTTTAAATTTTTTGTTTTGAACGATACTGTTTCTTTATTTTCAATGCATGCTTACTTTAAGCTACACACATATATTAGATGTAGGCCCTTTATCAGGACAATCCCAGTTGGGACTACAGAGAAAATTTAAAGGAACTTTCGTCCCTAACCCTTCGGGAAGCATACCTTACGGCCCCAGGTGGGAGAGCATCAGAGGGATGAAACATAATATTCGGTGTCGTCAATATGGCCGCCAATTCCCACGTGCAATTGCGAGCACAGGATCGCAACTGTACCGCGACCATAGAACTCGTCCACGCACCATATGCATTCCGCTCCGTTACTGCTGCGTTGAAATCAGACCGATCTTTAAGATTCATGGAGATCTAGTTAACAGTTCGATATCATGTTCGGAGTCAAGTAATAAAGGATGCAGACGAGTTGTCCTGGACGCATAATGTGACAATCTACGGCCTGTGCTGCTCAAATGCGCAATACGACAGCCATAGACCGCCCCCCATCAAATTTACGAATCCTTTCCTTGCCCTATTGCCAATAGTCAGTGTGTACTACTGGTTTTTACTGCTTATAGGCCGTTACTCTTCGCCACAGTGTCTAACTGTGCTAACGTCAACCACGCTTGGCGCACCCGTAGACAGCCTTCGTAAGCGCCCACGAGCCAGCTCCTGGGGTTCGTGTTTAGATCAAAGAGGTGCCTATAGCACCCGCCCCTGTTGTGCTGCGGCCTCGGCAGTTGGTTATTTTCAGGGCTCGGTGGCTCGTGGTTCTGATGTACACGTTCGAGAGCTTACTTATGCGGCCTACCGGTTGAAAAAACCATGTATAACGCACTGTTCTCCGATCAGCTCGCTTACACGCTCTGTTGAGGTCTTATGAAGTTTTCATCTCAGCGATTTTTTTCTTTTCCCTAGACTATTTGAAGTGAAGTCAATCGGTTGTGAAATAAGTGACTACAGCTGTGCCATTACCTATATGTGATTGACCAGTAAATAAATAAAAAGGTAGGTATGGTGAAAAAATTGAGACGGGTAAAGGACCGAGTGTAAGCACTGCGTAGACCGTAAATACGGCGTCACGCCAGAAACCAAACTGTCCTGAAAACTCGTCCAGCGCTCAAAAACAATCCGAGAGAAATAGTAAGTAAATTTTGCGAGTCCGTGAGGTTCTCTCGTGGCTCTTCTTCACTCCTGTACCTGCTTATTACTACAATGGTCACCTTCGACCCTATATAGAAATAGAAATACCCGTTCGTGATCTGTAAAGAGTGCCCATAACGACAATACGCTATAGATTTTTTAGAGCTATCTGGTTGGGTTTTCAAATCAAAATCGCTAAACGCATTTGCTCATTTGGAAACGGGGCGAAAGCGTAACGGATTACGCATCGGAACACGATCAATGCTGTTAAACGTTCTTTTAGAATCTAGATCCTAGGAAGTAAATTTGCGGAAACTTCTGAAAGGAACACCTTTCATCATCGTTTCTAGGTTACCTACATTTCGCAAGAAATCGCTACCGGATGAAATAATAGTGAGTGAAAGAAGGCAGAAAAGCGAAACTCAATCAGTTACATAGATTCGCCAGCTCACAAAGACCCCAAATGTGCACATAGCTCGTATCAGAAATTTCTCTAGGAATCAAACTCTGCATTCCTAAAGTGGAACGATGGGATCCAAATATGAAACAAAGAATGCTAACCGACTCGCTGGTAAGGACATAGAAACCCCCGAAAACACTGAAATCAAAAACATGCTTACAGGCGGTGAACGAACCTACAGGGCATAGTTTGAAAATTCCTGGAAGAAAGGAAAGAGAAAAGACTCAAGGAAGAGAGAGCGCGGAGAACAATAGAAACGCAGACTCATTCGCAGATTTGTGCGTGCGTTGACGTGTGAGGTGTGTATGAATGTCAATAATACTCAATAAAGTTGCTGAAGCATTTTTTGGTGCGAAAGCAGAGCCATCTCTGCGTTCACGAGCCCAGTCACCTCACTCACAAGCGAGACAGACGCAGAGAATTAATCACGGAATGCACGAACACCTCAGAATGACAGCACCCTTAGATTGACTGCGAGATGAAAATAATTATAAAACTCTCGGAAAATCTAGAAAATTTCTTGGACATTATCCAAATCAAGAACTATTCGGACGATATATTATAGAAGGAAATCCATTGACGAACACTGTCGCTAGCCACTCATCAGCGAATTTCACGCACCACAAGCGAGCGGCGATCGGTCTGTCGGTCCACTTAGCGGAAGGTGACGTAAATGAATAGAGAAAATCATTGCAAGGACAAGCACGCGGCTAGAGAGAAAGGCGTCAGTAAATGAGTTCCAAAATAAGGTCATTAGAGGAAAAATATGAAAATTTACTACTGCTTACCTCTTTTTCAGGTGACTGCGTTGTAAACATCGGCTCTCGCATGATCGTTCGCGATACTGAAAAATGCAGGTTTCAAAAGAATTTTGTGGACAAAAAACCACATATAAAAGCGACCAAGATCTCCACATCATAGAAAAGCATGACATCATAGAAAAGAAAAAGGACTTTTTCAAAATAAATTCCCAAGAAAATTTATATGAGCATTAAATACTAGCGAACTGGTGGAGAACAAGTTAGGCAAAGTACGGGTGAATGTTTCGATGGGTCACACGGCGAGCCATCTTTAACGAAACGGTGTGAAGAGATAAAACCTCAGAAAATGATAAGACAGGACAGGCATGGTGCGACGACGGCGTTTTTTCCGAAGACGATCTCTCCATACAAATTTATTCAAAGCGAAAACTCTCGTTTACCAAGGCCAGAAAATTTGTCGATGCAAAACTGAGAACTGGTTTCATATCGGTAATAAATCATAGAAGTGAGAAATCCACAAATGTGCACGATCATGGAGGTAATGGTCTTGTTTCAAGAGCATCACTTCTCACTATGAAATTGTCTCAAATTCTCATGGAACTTTATGAGACCTAGGCAAATCGATAGAGACCAGAGTGTTGGTTACAAATGTGAAAGCAAAACTGCTAGGCAAACTCGCGGGGGAAATTGTGAACGACCAAAATTGGCCTGTGCTGTGATACAGCGTTGGTATGATGATATTTGATAAAAGCCTTGGCTAGGGATTCTGATGGGCCTGTTTACGAAGATAACATCTACTTTTGATGCAGGGCCATTTGGCAGAAGTCTGAAAGCGTCAACCTAGAATGCAAAATTTTGTTACCACGGGAAATCGAACCTGGTCGGCCGCTCTGGTCGCTGACAACTTCCTTGCCAGGTTCTACGATAGCATTTTCGGGCCTTCACGTGTAATCACCATACCAGGCTCTATCTACTTACCTACTGGGTTTCAATTCAAAGTGCTTGGGAAGTTGAAAATTCCTGACCAAATGTAATTACATCTGTAGTTCATTACTTTCTACCCTTACACCCACACTTTATGCCTTATGTAATTGCATTAACTTCCTTTACAATTACTCACAGATAGCTCCATTTAACCTAGCCACGAGCAGAGTGTTTCACTGGTGACCTTTTTCTTTGGCTTTTCTTGAAAAGACTTTGACTGCGAGCATTCCCCCCCCCCCCTCTTAAGAAAGTAGCCTCCTTAGCGATCTTATAAAGGCTTCAACCTCCAGCCGCGGATGGATGTGATCTTCAGTAGAGTCGGTAAAAGCCGAGCAGATAGCGCCGCAGAGGAACCATGTCCGTCGGCGTGGAGATCACTTCCAAGCCGTGCAACATGCCCGCTGTGGTAGGAGTCTCAACATCCTGCACATCACTGCCACAAGGCCGCTTAAGCACGTCTGGAAGCAGCCGACGAGGAGCCGTAGGATACATCATGGGCGTGGAGCTTATGACAGGTCCTACATGTGACGATACTGAGTTCAGCGTTTGCTCTTGCCATTGCAGTGCGATAGATTGAGCTATGCTAAGGATTGCAGAGCTCTTCGATTGTTGCAAACAATTTTTTATCTTCTCATACAGTCTCGAACTAGATAATCGACCCTGGATGGATGGAATATTCTGGCGTGGAAGGTGCACGATCATTTGCTCCTCGGACCGTGTACGTGGTAAGCGGGAAGCTGCTGACCACAACATTACGTCTGAACAGTGATAAATGTTAAACACAAAGAGGCACCAAAATTTATTCCAAAAGAGTCCCAAAAGTTCACAAATTATTCGAAAAACTCCAAAATTCCAAAAAACACGAAAAGTTTCAAAAAGAACTCCTTTGAAATCTTCTGCTATATTTCGGTGTTTAACACCTTCTTCAGGCATGTGTATGCCTCAGCCAAGGATTTAGCTGCCCTTACGGGAGCCGCGCCGTTGGAGTGGAATTGAACTTGGAAAAATGAAAATTTGGGAAAAATAATTCCACTCCAACGGCGCGGCTCCCGTAAGGGCAGCTAAATCCTTGGCTGAGGCATACACATGCCTGAAGAAGGTGTTAAACACCGAAATATAGCAGAAGATTTCAAAGGAGTTCTTTTGAAACTTTTCGTGTTTTTTGGAATTTTGGAGTTTTTTCGAATAATTTTGTGAACTTTTGGGACTCTTTTGGAATAAATTTTGGTGCCTCTTTGTGTTTATAACATTTAGGTCCTGATGAGGCTCCGGGACAGCACAATACTGAGAGTTTGATTAAATTGTTAATTGCTGATTGGTTTGATCTATTATGTATATCCTTACCGCATCGCAATTGCTTCACAAATAATTTTGATGGTTACGGTGCTCGACATGGGTACGTAAAGGGGGTGTAATAAATAGTAATCGACACCATTTTGCATGCATAAAGATCCTCTTGATCAAAACAGACCTACAATCACTTTGTGAGCCATCGGTATATCTTCTAGATAGATCTGGGTTCACCTCGCTTCGATACTGCTATCCATTCAATTGTTGAGAAATCTATTTGGGTCATTGAGTGTTGAGTATCTTTATAAGCTCAAAAGTAAATTTTATCCTTTTCCTTTCCCAATTCCTTTCCTTCCTCTTCTTTTTTTTCAGGAAGAACTGAATACGGGTTTCATCCACTAAGGATCCGGTGGGGGGGGGGGGGCATTGTGATGCAACGTCAAGTGGCTGCCCTCACCCCCCACCCCCTAGAACTGGCTTCACTCCCCCTGGCTCACGGGGTCCCGTACTTCGAGAAACCTGTGCGCCAGGGGGAGTGTAGGCAGTCTAGGGGGTGGGGGGTGAGGGCAGCCACTTGATGCCCCCCTTACTGGATGAGACCCTCAATGACATCTTTCTCGAGAGCGAGTTTGTAAAACTGTACATAAGAGCGATAAAGGAAAAGTTCGAAAGCGGAAGTGCTTGTTGAATTGAGAGAGACTGGAAAGCAACAACAAACTTTCGTCAAGGACCCAAATAACGTCTCGCCCGTATCCATGTGAACCAACATCTATAATTCAGAGCAAAGTAGTTTTGCGTAATTTCTGCATTGATTTTTCACGGCCAAGTTCACATGTTTTTTGTAAAAGGCAGCATGGATCTCGCTGTTCCGAAATTCGAGATTATATCTGTCAAATCGTAGAGTATATCCGGGTCCGACCGGACTACATAGATCTCAACAACGAGTAATCCTGCGCCACATGTCGCCAACACTGCGACTCAACTCTTCGCACGCCACCTGTCGGGTTGTAAGGTACCCACCCACCATGGAGGGGAGAACTCTGCATAACACAAGCAGTTGTCGTCGAACTGTAGTCATGGAGCTTAAAGCCAATCCAAATAATACTGTTGTAGCAACGAAGGAAGAACAATACCCGCCTGCGAGCCCAGTTTTTCGAGTACGCAGTCTTCCAGCCTCAGCGTTCAACTCAGAGACCTGTATTCTTTGCAAGCATGAGTTATACAGCGCCATGAAAAGAACGATCAAATCAAGTCCAAATTGGGGACCCTCCAGTATTCTTTGAAAATTTTCAATAATATGGAACCGGGCAAGTCATGGGTCTGGGTGGAGGCAGTTGCGCCAACTTATTAACCCTTCGGCGACAATGGCACCCACCGGTGGGTGCCGCTGTGTATGTTTCGGACCGACCCGGAGGGATGGAAGGCTTGGTTGGCCCGGGCGACTCACGACCCAGGATTTGATCCCCGGACCGCTCGCGTGGTAAGCGTGCCACTTGCCACTACACCACTTCCGCCCCATTTTAACATATCGGCAATCATTAGCTACCCTCCTAATATCTACGTATAGCACGATTCATGGAAATGTTCTACAGGAGATATTTTATATAGTTTTAGAGTGTAGCACTTATTGTTGGCTCCATAGCACAGTAATTAAAATTTAGCATGGTTATGCTGAATGTTAATTAATTATCAACGCTCCGTCAGTTCACACACATATACGGGTTTAGAATATATCGAAAATTCTACTGTACACATTAGGATACCCCTTTCAGATCCGAGCTCCCCTTCCGGACCTTCCATTCTTTTAACAACAATATATAATACGCAAGATTAGAACTGTAGTTATATGTAGTACATCATCAAAGTCGACTATTAGATGGAAAAACTGCATTAAGGGACCATTTTGACCCATTTTTAGCGGAATTGGGCGCGCCAAAATGAGGCGTGGTCCCACGAGCATGTTACGTGCAAATTCTCATTGTCGTCAAAAGGTTAAAGAGCCAAGCTTTCTCGTCAGGACGTCAAACGAGCGTCAACCATCCGCTGACCGGATCAGAACAGGCAAGTTGTTTTAAAGGCAGCGTGATAAATTAAGGGCGAGGCGCACTGGGGGGAGCATTCATGCACCATCCCGAACAATTACTTGGCTGCAAAGGGCGCCAACAAGATGCGAGGTGTGTGGGCGCCTTCACGAGAAAGGTGTACTTGGTTGCTGAGCAGGACTTCGAAGGCACTTCGTCCACAAAAGCGACCCGCCCACTAGTTCACATGGTTAATTGGACGAGCTGCGTTGCCAACAACGATACAAGTGAAGCAAGTCGTCTGGAGCATATTGGCATGCTGTCACCAAACGCGTTGTGCTGAACTCGTTCATACGTCCGCTTTCTGAGCTGTTGCCTGTTCATGAGTGGAAACTAACGGCCAAAAAAAGGGGTCCCGTTTTGCGTTTTCTTGACGGATTTCTCCGCTTTTTTCGCCACTGGCGTACCACTGAGCACCAACAGTCTTCTATAAACCCTTCTTGAACTATCGTAATCACTACCTTTCAATGACTCAAGAGGTGTCATACAGCTGAATCAATCACACGCCGGGACTCCGGCGCATATGAGAGAAATATGTCCGGTGTGCTCACCTCTTTGTAGATCATAGCGACTAGTATTCGCTCTAAGTAGAGTGGAGGTAGCCACAAGTTTGTCCGAGGAAACCTATGCAGTGCGGTGGGCATACGAGGTAGCACCGAAGTACACGGATATGGGCCGTATTTTCGCGTGTTCGAAAGTGGCGTGACAATCGTTATGCGGAGCCTTTACAAAGGCAGCTTTTGGTACTATCTTCAGCATATTGTACGAGTATAACCTAGCGCAACACCCCATGACACACAAGCGGGATTACGGCAGGGCCACGTAACGGCTAATCTAGACGTAAGGGTTAGTTTAAATCTTTGCTAATCTTTGTTAAAATCTTTGTTTAGCGTTTCATCGACGGTTTTCGTTGATTCTTTTTCCAATTTTAGCCAACGTCAACATTCACAACTCAGTTATTGAGCGCTGGACCCCACAATTCGAATTTCGCCGAGTGCTATTAACACGTTGACGACAACGCGCGTTTTTGCTTTTTTGGCCGCGTGGGACCGGGGCGATTTTGCGAGCGCGGACGCCTCAGGTAATTAAAGCGGATTTTGAGTGCTAAATACATAAAACATGGGTGATGCAAAATTGAAACACTGACTCAAGTAAGTAAAAGCTTGCAAGGAGTATAGTAATGGAATTTCGATACAAAGACTTGAAATAACAATGAAAATGCAAAAATTGACAGAATTAGCTACAATTGACCTCAAAAGCTATTTCACTTTCATCATTTTAACAAAAACACATATGTTATCATCTCTTAGGACACCTATTTACTTCTACTAGTCTTTTAACCTTTACATTCATGGAGAGAAATGGAAACGAAAATTGATCAGACTTAAAATTTCGTGCGGTTCGAAAATCCTCCTCCTAAATTAAAATATACGTGACCATTTCAGCGAGCTACTATGTTTGTAGCAAGCTAGGGTTTCTTCCATGGAGTAAACACAATAAACTTAGAAAAGAAATACGCGTGCGCTGAAAAAAGGAACGTAATGGGTGCAGGACACATACGTCCCGCGCTGTGTCCGTCATGGCCTGCAAAGTGCGGGACGTATGTGTCCTGCGCTGTCGTCAACGTGTTAAAGGAATCTTGCGCGGAAAATTCTTGCACTCTTTCCTAACATGAATATGTCAGTTGTGATCACTGGAAATAGCACACAAAGTTTCACGCATGAAGATTCGGTTTCTGAAGAGAAACAAACGTACAAAAACTACACGTTATGGACCATCGAAGGACCAGGAGGCAGAGCCAGGCGAGGCATGGAAAGAAGACGGCGTTTGGCCGGCTACGTACCAGGCGACGCAATGAGAGAATCGGGTTAAAGCGCGCGATTTCGGAGAGTGGAGACAAATCGATCGATGGAATAGGATGGAGTAGAAGTGTAAGATGTGAATGCAACGAAGCAGAAGGCCAGAAAGAGCTTCTAGTGAATGCACTCCAAGAACCAAGTTTGAGCATCCCCGTCGCCAGCATTCGTGAAAGACGTCCGTGGGCAATTCGAACGCGTAGCAGCCTTTTCGAGTTTTCGAATTTCTAATCAAAACGAAAGCAATACTTCAGTTCTTTTCACTATTATCGTGGATAATGAGTCTCAAGCCAGTGATTTATGGCTGAAATAGAATCATGATTTTTCCGCGCAAGATTCCTTTAAAGCAGAAACAGCCGCACAAGTGATACAGGTGACATTCCTTTTGGAACGACGTTCATCATGAACTGGCAGTTGAAGAGGTAGATGCAAAAAAGTGTCCGGATTTCAGATATATTTGAGAGATGTCACGTTTTCAACTTCGAATTAATTCTGAATAAAAGTAGTGAGAAATTTCGTCATGCTTAGGTGAGCAAATGTGCGCGTCATACCATTTTGTAATAAAATAATCGGCTAAACTTCTGAAGAAATGAAGAGGCACATGCGAAACGAAAGTGACAACAGCCCTGTTTGCTGGAAACGAGAATGAATAGAAATAACTGCAAGTTAAACTGCTAGAGGATAAAAATGCTTGACGTATTACAACACAGAAATGATTTCCAACTGTTTTCAAGGCTTTCGGGCGCAACCACCTCTCTTTTCAACGGAAAGAACTTTTTGGAAAAATTCAAATATTTCAATCTTCCTCGCTGTGATAAATGAATGAAGATTTTTACACAACGGAGAATCGAAGCGAGGTCTGCGGAATAAGTTACTACAATATCAAACATATATTATTTGCTATGCACGTCTCATGGAAATACCCGGATCTAGTGTCTCATTATGAATATTAGGTTGATGCATAATTATTGCGGCTTTTTTCGCGCGTTCTTTTCTCGAGAAGATTGGCGTTTGAGTTTCTGTTTTTTTTCATGAATATTCTTCTTTTCTCCATTAACAGAAATGCTTATCGGAAATTGTCCTCATCTTCACCACACATGCTTACTACTTCTATAAATGTTAGAAGGCGGCGGGGCCATTCCGCGATCTCATCAAACTTCTCAGCGAGGGAGCAATTTAGCAAAACCCAAGACGAAGGATCGTTCAAGAAGTTTAAAACGCCACATCTACCGAGCGGAGCTCCTACAGACTAGCAATTCAATCAGACGTTGAAAAACTGGCAAACGAACAAATTTTAGGATGAGCTGGATGCGTTGGTGGCCAGTGTTAGAGCGTGGATCGTCTCCGAGAATCGTGACTTTTTTATCCGTGGAATCACCGAGAGAAAAGCAAATGGGAAGCATTCTTGTGGGATGGTGACCACGCTCCGGGGTTATTATTTAAACATGTTTTTGTTGAATAATTTTGTCGTTTTCGCTGAATAAAATCTGTTGGAAAAAGCCGCAATAATTATGCATCAACCCAATATAGATCGAGAAGCAAGAT
>MU896327.1:0-15579 GCA_036418205.1 Ostertagia ostertagi | reverse complement strand
AAACCTTGCGTAAAGAATAGCCGACCCTGATCAACAGGTCTTAAACTGCTGCTCGAAATTGGGCAACGATGGTACCAGGGCATTACAGAGTGATCTTATGGCACCAATCTTAAGTTGTGGACGAGGTACCTCGTGCACACCTCATGAAACCCAGCGTGCATTTCGGCGTGGTGGATAATTTGAATACGCGCGGGTTAATGGATCCGTGTAGCAAGCAATTTCGGAAAACTCGTCCGACACGCCTCCCTAGTCCCAAGGGCGGAAAAAAGTATTCCTTGTTTGAGGGCCTTAATCGGCCGTTTTCTTTGCTTATTTTTTCCTTTTATTCTACCCGGGATTCAAAATTTCATTATCGGCCGGTGTGACCCCATAAATTTGATCTATGGGTGTTGCTTCAATGTACCAAGGTGCCCTCTAATTGTAACACAATTGTCAGCTAAAAAACTATTTTGGAAAAAAAAAAACCAAGGTCGATTCTACTTTCAGATCAAACATTATCGACTGTACTATTTTTCTGTTTACATTGGAGTAAATTTGTATACGATCACTTCTATAAATTGTAAGCATTTGCCTAAATTTAGTGCACTTACAGGTGATTCGACAAAATCGGTCAACCAAAGAACGGTGTAATTGTGTACAGAAATCATGGCTACGTTCTGTTTGATGCTGTGGTACACAAATTGTACACTGTCACTTCGAATTTCCTTGTTTTGATGATTTTTGACTAATTTCAGTGGCTGGTTGACATAATACGAGAGAAATTACAAGCAGTACTTGTTACTGTGTAACAGGTTGAGCGACAAAGTAAAGGACGAAATGTGTATCTTACTTGGGGGCGAGGGATCCACAACCGGAAAGCCAAAGGACCCCTGCAGGTCGCTTCAAATAAAACGTATTCCTCAATACGAGGTAGTAAAGTAGTGGTAAATAAAGGTATTTCTTCAGTACTTTTCATTGTCATTATTATTATTATTACTTCTAACCAAGAATTGCTGGGTTGTGAACGAAACTATGGTAAGTATACCAATGAAGAGCTGAGTTGGAATGAAATGGTGCCCCGGTAGCGTAACTGGTAGCGCACTTGCCCGGTAAGCAAGAGGTGCGGGTTCGAGTCCCGTCTGGGGCGAAAGTTTTGTTCACAACCAGCATTCTTGTGAAACATTCACAAGGCGAACTGCGGCCAAAAAAGCAATTAACTAAACAAAAACAAAGTCAAAGTAATCAAAACATTATTATTATTATTATTATTATTATTATTATTATTATTTATTATTATTATTATTATTATTATTATTATTATTATTATTATTATTATTATTATTATTATTATTATTATTATTATTATTATTATTATTATTATTATTATTATTATTATTATTATTATTATTATTATTATTATTATTATTATTATTATTATATTATTATTATTCAGATGCATACGAAGAAGTCTTTGATAAAGGCATGATCACAGCACGACAGTTTAATAGCACAGTAAGAAATATTGTTGATACATCTCGATCGTCACAAATCACGCTCCGTAATGACCCTCGTGACTCTAATAATGCAACCAATCCTTGCTGAGTAATGAATCCCAGTTTCATGATAAATAGTATTAAATAGATAATAGTCCTGCTGGAGAATGATCGTACTTGGGCTACTGTAGTGCAAGTGAGAGAGCCTTCGGTGAAATGGTCCTGGATCTTTGGAAGCAACGAAGGGGACATATTCGCAGACCCCTTCCCGACATCTTTCCGGAAGTTTGTGGGTGATAGAGTTGTGCCAAGAAGCATAAGATTAAACACATGGAGGAACACCAACCATGAACACCTCGAGATTGGTGTCGTATATGAGCCCTTCGGGTACCCGACAAGAGGCCGTCGCGCGGCAAGAAGGCAGAGTCAGCGGACGAGTCGCAGCGCGTGATGTGCGATGTAGGACGTACAATGGTACACTTATTTAACTTGACGCGAAATCACTATAGCATGCGTGCGACTCGTCCACTGACCCTACAATCGTGACGAGCCTCCTGTCGGGGATCCGAGCCCTTCGAGAGTGAGACAGATGGGAGTTAGGAAAGGTTAGGACGTACTGGTTTTGATATCGGCCTGAGGCGAGTCTTGATTCTGCCACTGACGATGAGTCTCTATTGCCCATAGTCACTGATGCGACATGTTTGGAAGGAAATAATCTTCATTTTATCAAGGTGCCATAAATTTGACCTATTGCACTGGTAGTGCCACTGGGAGAGGAAGGAACCTCAAGAACCTCATTTCGTGCGTGTATTTTTCCACGAGCCGTTTCGCATGCGAACTTACCACCGAGATTGTCATCTGACCCTGTGAGCTTTGGAAGAAATTGCTCAAGGTCTCTTTTTTGTTCGAGACCTTTGACGGTGTGAACTCTTAGGTACAATGAACACATTCGTGGAGGCTCGCAACTAACCACCTCTATTCTGACAATCGAAAATCGTTTCCCAGCCAAACGACGGAGGACTCTTTGATTCCTTTGATTCTTATGAATCACCTGATGTTCACCATGGTGAGAGGAGGTGGAAACAGGGTTGGGATATAGCTACAAATGACGTCACAATCACACGCTTATTCTGGAGATCTTGTTATGAATTTGGCAGGCGCAGTAGAACACCTTGGTCTAGCTTTGGCAGAATTTTGACTGTGTTGGGATGACGGTCTTCGATGAACGGAAAGCAGGTGACCCGTTGTTCCAGTTGCCCCAAATTTTCCTCTCCTTTAGAGAGTCTCGGATCCCTTACCACCTCACACCTTACAGAAGTCCTCCAATACGAACCTCTCCCTAGCTTTCTACCGTAATTAACGCCCTCACCATCATGACTGTCTGATAGTTGGCTCTGTGTACAGCAAGAAAAACGTTTCGCATCTTCCTCACACGAACCTTATAGTTTCGTCAACCCCGGAGCTCATAAACCAGTCGACACAGCCCAACTCCGGCCTGGGCCTAAATATGACCTCCTCCAACACTATCCCTATTATGACACCCTCCGGAAAAAAGGTTGAAGTACGGTCCCCTTTGTGAAGAATGCGACGCACAGAACCACCGATGGGGGAATGTGTGTTGATTTCCATTACGGTGCGCCACTGTTGTGATGGTACGCGGTGCTGGCGACGCTGGTTGACTGCAATGGCTCACGAAAAGAAGTCAGGGCAAATGTTAGAATTTGCGACAAATTGCTTCCAAGTCCTGCGGTGGCAAGCTTCCAAGCGTACGAGCGATGTGCCAGCGATTCTAGCGATGCGTCAGTAGTTGATCGCGCATCGCATCAAATCGCTCAAACCGTTGCCGCGTCGCATCGTTTAAGGACTGCGCTAGTCGCTAGCAATTGGTCGCTAAAGGTCTGGCACATTCTGACTCAATGGAGCACAGAAGTGTTACGTGCAGAGCAGTTTCCAATCTCTGCCTTTTTAGTGAAGAGAAATTTCATTTCTCTTCACTACAAAGGCGCGGCTCCCGTAAGGGCAGCTTTACACTTGGCAGTGGCAAACACATGCCTGAAGAAGGTGTTAAACACCGAAATATCGCGGAGGATTTCAAAAGGATTCTTTTTCAAATAGCTTTTTGCTCTTTTGAAACTTTCGAGTTTTTGGAATTTTCGAACTTTCTGAACTTTTGGAATTCTTTTGAAAATAAATTTTGGTGCCTCTCTGTGTTATACAATATTTAATTTAGCAGTGTCCATTCGGGGCCAGTAACGAACACATGAGTTTCAGAAAAGAGATCTTGTTAACGCGAAAGCACAAGTAAATTGTGGAATGACGCCGGGTCTGTAGCACATCTAAAAAGGCAACTAATGGGTTTATCGGCATCGAAAAGGATTCAGGAGTTCCATAGCAATACGAGAATATGGTTGCTAAGCTTTTAATCAAGGGATTGAAAGTAAACTTTCAAAGTTACATGTCAATCTTGGTTGGAAGCTTAGCAAATATACTCTCATATTCTGAACTATGCCAAGATTCATACAAAGTCGAACTTGGATAGCCCATGGTTAGGAAGACGGAAGAAAGTATGGCTCATCTACTGGATAAAAGGTTTCGGCAGACAATGGAAACGAGGGATGTACAGGACCGGCTATGAATGACATCAAAGTGGATTTGTGTGAATGACAAAATTTGCGAGGCAAGTCGGATCCGAGTAATCCACGTAACAATCCACGTCCACGATCATTCAAACCAACCAACTCTGTTGCCCCGCGTCGACTGACTGGTACCACAAACGCTTTGAAAGTTGAGTGTACAACAGGATTTGCAATCGTAACTGAGGGCAAAAGATGGATGCATTCATCTCAAGCACTCCACTGTCTGGTTTATTGAAGGTTAATTAAAGGACGAATTCACGATGAAAAAGCAACCCATTTCAAATTAACCTAGGGATGGTGAGTGGTACACGAAAGAAGGAAGAACCATGAGAAACGGCCCAGAACCCGAGAAATGGTACCCCTTCCTTGCCCGTTGATTCGAGCATTGATGCGACTCTCATCGCTGTGCCCTCTTCAACACTACGCTCTCTCAGCTATCTAATCACTCGCCACGTATTGAACTACGGCGAGTGATCAGATGATCGGTGGGCGGAGATCGCCGGACCCGCCAGCTTTGAGGCATGATAGGTCGCCGAGGTCAAATTTTTCCATGCGAATTGCGCGTCAGTTCAGCACTCTCAGGGGTCCGTGGGTCCCTCAACTAGGTCAGTTTCCTTCCTTGTTATTGACTTGCATACTTAATTTGTTTATAAAGGATAAAGGATAAAGCATTTGCCGTTGATCAATCCCTTTTTGGGATGCGGCACGCATTCTACTTCCATTTGTACATTCGCAGTGGCGTTTGAATGCGATGTGGCCTATACAATGACTTGCGGGGGCCAGCCGATGTTCAAGTCAGTGTTTTTATCCTCCCAGACAAGTCTGGTACCAATTAACCGACCCCGGAGGGATGGAAGGCTTGGTTGGCCCGGGGACTCACGACCCAGGATTTGATCCCCCGGACCGCTCGCGTGGTAACCACGCCATTGGTCTTACACCGTTCGTCAGGATTAAAGGCATGCCCCAGGATCGCACTGGTGTGGCTCTTGCACACGAATGTGAATGTATCGGTGCCAAGTGGGCCGGCAGTGAAGAAAAAAGGAAAAGAATCCGTCGAAAACGCTCAGGTTGAGGGCTCACTCACCTTCCTAATTGGCTGTGCTAAAGGAACGAGAGACTAAGCGCGAAGAGGAGAGTATGGGGCGAGAGAGCGCATCAGATGAGAGAGCACCAGACAACGGCCTGATAAGAGAGCTCGTTCGCTGCAGCTCGAGCAGCTTACTTTGCAAGCCCAAAGCGTTCTTGTCGGTCGAATTCCGTGCACGTGAACGCCACATTTGTGATTGTCCCCTAGGGTTCTATACTTCTGACCGAAGAGAAGAGTTCACACGACCTCTGCCTGGGTTGTGCCTTTAAGGGATTAATTAATAGTGCCAATCATTTTGTACCGCTTGAGAGAAGAAGTCACTTGCGATGAACACAAGATGTGACAACTTCGTCAAAAAAATGAAGGAGGAGTTACGAAGTGGCGGCTGTGAAGAAAAGGAGGAAATCTTCACACCTAAAAAATGAGAAGAAAGGCAAATTCGCGGTAGCAGAACGGTTTAGGCGCAATGTGGCTCGGGGGTGCACTCTGTAGAGAAAGGCTCTGAACTAGGCCTAGGCAGCAGGGCCGAACTCCGAAGAATAAGAGATTCTTCCGATCCCGGAGAGTCTCTATCTCTCAAAGGTTCAGTCTGGAAGTAAGCTTTTCCATGATCTAACACGAAGTTTCGTGGTGCGTCCCCGAGCAATTGGGCCGGTTAAAATTTGTATGTACAAACATAAGCAGTAGGTGGAACATTTAACAATGAAGCAAAAAAGTACAACACCGAAGGAGCTCGGAATGAGCCCGTTCTCTCTGCACTATAGGAGAGTCCGGCAGAAGAACAATCCAAAAGACATTAGGCGCTTAGATGAGAGGACGTCAGACGGAGTCGAGAGAAAACTGCGTGGAAGCGAGACACAGACACTGTGGAACGGTGGGCGCACTTGGAGCAGCAAAATGGCACAAGTTTGGCCTTCATGGATGGCTCTATTATGATCGAAGTGAGATTAGTCCAGGTACTTTCACCGTGGAGTGTTCCTATTTCATGCATGGCTTCACTGCGGTTGCCAACTTTTTGTGCCAGTGCTGGGCGCCTTCATAGAAAACGAGTTCTGAATTCAAGAAGACTTAGTTTCTTCTGCTGAAAATCGCCATTTTTGTCCCTTCCAAATTGCTTTTAACTCCATTGAATCAAGTCGCTGTGACAATGCTATTCTGTTCGAATACAAATTAGGAATACGGTATAGATGAGCACTAGGGATAAGTGGGAAAGAAAAGTAGAGGACATCGAAAACACAGCGCAGATCTCGCTGTCTATGGAGTAGCTAGAGGCAGGAAGCGGGGATGAGAGATAAGGGGGCGCGAAGAGGAGGCTGACGACGAACGAAAGGGGAGGGTATGACCAAGAGCATGGCGACAGAACTGTACGGACCAACCAGCGTTTGACGCCTAATATGCGGTGTATTATCTCAATTCGCACGATGTGAAATGGTGAACAACAACCCTCTATAAGGCCTCACAATTTAAATCGATAGGCATCACACTGCAAAAGGATTCACATTTATTAGCCCTCCTGTGTGATGCTAATCAGCGAACCTCTAGGGAATGGATGCTAAGCTTATTGGATCGCAATTCGATACCGGAAACGCGCTTTTAGCCACTGCTCTAGCTTCCACCCTTAACGTCTAAATCTAGTGATGAACATTATCCCGCACGGATTAACACTAATTCGAATCGGAGTTTATCCTTTTTTTATTTCACGAGCGAACATCAATCAGATATCCTTTTTCGCAAGGTCGGGCATGTCGTAACGTTCAGTAGCACATATGGCATTAGGTAGCTCGAGGTCAAAAGAACACGCGTTACTGGTTTGGTCGAAGCAGTCGAACAGGTGTGGTAACTTAGTTTCTGAATTGCGGCATGCTTGTCCGCCGAGAAAAAAGGTATAAGTTCTGAATATTTTTTTTCAGCCAACAAAAAGGTTGTTAAATTTTATTGAGGAGGGATGTGGTAGTGAACAGAAATTACAATAATGGAGGGTTGATAAAAAGTAAGTATTACAGAGAATTATGAAAAAGGCTGCCATCGTAAGATAGGGGATGTTATGTGGCCTCTTTCGTGAGAAAGGGAATAACCTTGAGCGAGAGGGAATTCAGGATTTGTGGAAGTTTCATTTATCCAATGCTCCCGCCCGCCGAGGCTATCCTAAGTGTGCCCGTACTTTGCGATGCGCGAAAAAGTTTCCGTGCTTGTAATTGAGCTACAGAAAAAGCCAACTGAAAGAAAGTTGTGGTCGAGATTCGTCAACTGCGACCTAACACGCATCACTTAGGATTGACGAGATTATTTGCAAATCGTAAAGGCGATTTCGTTAGGCGAACAAAAGAGCTGATCGCCCGCGCACGTTGATTCATCGCCTTTCCGGCGATCACCCATTGTGGCGTTTTTGTTCAACGCCGACGCAAACAGCATTGGGCCAACACAAAAGTGAACATAATCGCTTACTTTTATATCGGCCGGTTTTGAAGATTTTCGGCGCCATTTCCCATAAAAAAGATTAATAGTTCAGTATTCATGCAGTAACCTATCTATCAGAGTATATCCATCAAAAACAGGTAAAATAGGTAGGTTGGCATCTAGATATCAACGGTTTGCAATGTTGACATATGGATGCGCAACGCATCAAAAATGTGTTAATAATTATGACCTCCATAAGGGATCAAAAAGGACCAGGCTCTCATTCTAGGGTGCGCCACGCACTCTACCTTCATTGAGAACTGTAGTGGCATTTGAATGCGATGTGGTCCAAGCAATTAGTCGCGTTGATGAGCCGATGTGAGAATCAGCGTCTTTTCATTCCCCAGATTAGCATGCTACCAATTACCTGATCTCGGAGAAGAGTGCTGGCCAACTCGAAGAGTCAAGCGGGATTGACCTGGGTCGTGTGGTGAGAAGTCGGCACCGCTTGTGAACTTAACCACGTTCCGTACACACGCTCTGTACTTGATGTGAACAATATGATAGCAAGACCGTTATGTGTATGAAGCTAATTCAGCATAATACAGCGCATATGAGCGGTATATACAACGACATTAAATATCAGCTAAGGCCTCAGTAAGGACCATTGTGTTATACAATACTGCACTAAAAATGTATGTTAGGATTCTGGATGGAAAGTGATGCCCGTGGTGCGACCGCAGCAGAATTGGAAGCGGTTCGGTACCACCCTGTTTCACACTGCCATTTTATCCTGTACTCCTTATAGTTTATGGTTGTCTACCAATGGAGCTAACTCACTACAATGTTTCCGCGAGTCAACTTGATGTTAGGCTTTTGGCATTGGAAAATGGAAAATTTAGGAGTCTTTTCTGGAGCCTGATGAGCAGACGATCCCTATACCGTCTACGGCAATACGTAGTGAAGATACATAATCCTAGAGGGTTAAAAGGAATGGCAGCGGTTGCAGCGGTTCAAGGGAAAGCACTGGCTCAGTTGTAGCACACTTTGAAGCCGCTACAGTACCACGATCCCTGTGAGTAAGGGTCCTATTCTTCACTCGAGAATATTTCTAAGGACCTAAATCACGACCTGTGCCTTAAGTACAGATGGTTGTAACGCGTGAAAATATTTCTCCAAGCAACAGCAGTTGAAGTGTTCGGTGATTTTTCAGAATACGCCGCAATTTCGACTTGCAGGCGTAATCGTGAGGCTGTATGGATAGTGTATCAGCCTTTTCCCCTGAGATGTATCGTGTAAGCACTGCCGAGATCACGATTAACTGTTGGCGCCCTAATTATTTACAATATCAACTAAGCCACTGGATTAAAGCACACTTCGTTCACAATCAATGGAAAATAGAAGAAATTCAACTTATCTCTTTAGAAAATTTGTCTGCTTACGGCCGCTGACAGAGGAGGCGTTTTTATGGGAAAACGCCCTCGGGTATACGCCGTGCACCTATCTGTGGGCAGAATTCGCACTCGCATTTGAAAGTCTTCTGTTTTCCTGAAGAAGGTGTTAGTATCCTGATTGAGTTGTATTGTGCTGTTATATGGCACTCTTGTTTCACTTTCCCATGAACTGCTCTACACTTTGTTCTCCTCGGGATTTCAGGAATGTTTCATCATCGAAGACAGACCATGTTTTTGCACTACACTGTAACAAAGTTTTTGGCTATTGTCTATTGTACTCTTGATCTATGCCGCGGAGCAAAAGCGCCGTCCGGATAGCGTCGCTTAAGGATAATAAGCTGATGGTGAGACTTATAGTGCTCTGCATGCTTTAATGCTCCCATGGAGCTCATGTCTGTGTGACTCTCCGACAGCGTGCAGAGCTCCTGGAGAACATTAGAGGCTGAAAGTGCACTCCCGGACACTGCACTTTTCAAGCCGTCTTGCAGCCCGTCTGTGGATACGACCCCCTCCCTTTTCGGTCGGCTGAATACGACCCCCTCGTTGTTCTTTGCGCAACGCAGGGTTGACCCTGTTTCCGATACACCCAATTACCCTTCTAGTATCTATGGGCCTAAGAGAAGACGAAGAAGCCCTGATTAGTAATTAATCTTCAGCCTAATAATGCAAAACCCCAATTAATATGCTGGCGAGCTAAATGGCACATTCTAAAATTCTATAAATTAGCTCTTAGTAAACATTTCTGTAAGCCGTGCTAGTCATAGATATTATGGAACTTGCTTATAATTATTGGGGTGTTACAAATGTTTTAAATGCACAAAGAAGGAAATTTTAAGGTGGCACCCACCATTGGGTGCCATTGTCCCACGCGACGAACATAGTGGCACCCACCGGTGGGTGCCATTGTCGCCAAAGGGTTAAAAGTGCTTCGCAATCGCTTCATAATGCAGCGCACTTTGGAGCAACTTATACGCTGACAAGGTGGCCCCTGATCAGCTGCGATACTGCCAAATTAGCACATACGAGTACGCAGTGCTCTTAAGCGCAACATTCAGCTGCTTGAGTCGACCAAACGGACGGAAGCAATTTTACTTGACGAAGACTTTAGTTACTTTGGATGAGGGCATACATGGCAACATAACACAAAAATTGGAGTACAGAAACCGGGAGTTACAGCCATTAAATAGCTACGGCAGAGAAAATGAAACAATTAAAGTGATCAATTACAGTACGAATACCGTAGTAATTGGCTTTATGTTGTTTTTATGATGCAAAAACATGATGTCTTGGGACGCTTTACGGTTGTTGTGAAGAGCAAAAAGGCGCCATAAAGAAGGGAAGAGCAAAAAAACTTGAACCACAAAAAAAGACAACGGCTAACAAGAAGACTGGAAAAAAGCAGTGACGGTGGAAATGCATTTCTTAAGAAAATTGATTAGTGGCGAATCAAACAGAAAAGCGACAGCCAGGATATCCAACATTGCGGTAGTATCACCTTATGATTGGGATCACTAAGTTGATAACGACATTGACTTGAAAACAGAATTTACGATGAAAAAGCAACCTACCTCAAAGAAGGTTAAAGGAATCTTCCACGGAAAAAGCTCCGCCCTCATTACCACAGAAAACGATACCTTAAAGGAATCTTCCACGGAAAGAGTGATCATTTTGTCTTGTGTGTAGGATTAGTATTATCGAAACTAACGCTTATGTTCTTTTTGCTATGCTCATGAGGCTAGGGGCCTAAGGTATCGTTTTTCTGTGGTAATGGAGGCGGAGCTTTTTCCGCGGAAGATTCCTTTAAGATGGTGAGTGGTACATAAAGAAGGAAAACCATGAGAAACGGCCCAGAACCCGAGAAATGGGACCCCTTCCTTGCCCGTTGATTTGAGCATTGATGCGACTCTCATCGCTGTGCCCTCTTCAACGCTCTCTCTGCTATCTAATCACTCGCCACGTATAGACCTGCGGCGAGTGATTAGATAGTCGGTGGGCGTACCCCGCCAACCGCGCCAAGAGTGAGCCATGCTAGATCGCCGAGGTCAAATCTTTCGCTGCCAATTGCGCGTCGGTCAGCACCCTCAGGAGGTCCGCCTGTCTCCCAACTATGCAATTTTCCCTTCTTTGACCTTCGTTCTTATCGTGGAATCCTCCTTAATGCAGTCATAAGTGCATTTTACTATAAATGGCGGCTTATACGAAATCAGCATAGAGCTGGTTTCATGAATGACCTATGGATGACGAAAAACGAGGAAAAGCAGCCTGAAATCCAAGAACTGAGTCCGTTTTTCCACCCACTCCTTGGGGGAGCCTCATTGCGTCATGAACGTGAACTCCGTGCTCTGGGTTTCTGCTAAACGGCAACCTTCCGCGGCTGGAGTCCGACAGCGTGGGGGTAGCCAGTCGGAGGGCGGCCAACTTCTGGACCATAAACTCGCTCCAGTGAACAAAGTGATGGTCCCAGTGCCTCGCTGTCCATAGGACTGCGTTTCGCTGTTGATAGATTCTGTATGAAAAATCGGGTGGGAGGACATGGCTCTGACTGATGAAACTGCACATTTTTGAAGGCATGCCCCATGATCAAACATGTGTAGTTCTTGCACACGAATGCGACCACTGATGCGAAATGGGCCGGCAGCAAAGAATTAGGTTGAAGGTAGCGATCACGAAAAATTCAAGAAGGGCATATGTAACGTGGTGGTGCTCAATGGTACGCCAGTGGCGAAAAAGGGAAAAATCCGTCAAGAAAACGCAAAACGGGACCCCTTTTTGGCCGTTGGTTTTCACTCATGAACAGGTAACAGCTCAGAAAGTGGAGTATGAACGAGTTCACCGCAACGCGTTTGATGGCACCATGCCAAACCACGCTTAATCGAGATGCTCCATTTGCCGCTGCTGGCCACGCAGCTCGTCCAAATCAACAAGTAAACTAGTGGGCGGATCGCTTTTGGGGGCGGAGTGCTTTCGAAGTCCTGCTCAGCAACCAGCGCACCTTTCGTCGTGAAAGCGCTACACTCGCTTCCTTGGCAGCCAAGTAACTGCATATGCTTCCCGATGCGCTCCCTCTTTATCGTAATCGCTGCCTTTAAGGCTTGCTCACTCAGTAATGCTGCTGTGCTAAGGTGATAAGAGAGTGAGCGCAGAGAGGAGAGAATTGGGTGAGAGAGCGCAAGAAATGAAGGTGCCAGGCAGCGGCCTGGAAACAATGCAGCTGCAGCAGCTTACATTACAAGGCCCTAGCGCCCTTGTCGGGTGATTTCCAGGGAAATGCCATATCCGTGATTGCCTCCAAGACCAAAGAGAACCGTTAACACGACTTATGTCTGGGTTGTGACTTAGGGTCCCAAAGAGAGGTCCTATCATGAGCGGTATATCTCAGTTCATGACAGAAAAATGGAGTAGCATGAAAAATTTCTGAGTTGAGCACTTCAAGTAAGACACTTTGTTAGCTATGACCACACACGTTGAGTGACATGACACCTCTAGGGCCGGTCTCTTTTCTTATGCAAATTATCGAAGATTGCTTCTGAAGGACCAAGGTCCTTCTACTGAAGCACGATGGAATAAGATGGCACCATGAAGCACGATAAATTCCGGATGCCTCTAGAATTCGAGAGGTAAACGGGAGGCGTGTTTCGAACTCCTTCCTCATACTCCTGCCTCCAACTCAATGGATACAAGACTATTCGAAAACAATAAAAAGAAGACCGTCCAGAATAGACTTTCTTCTAATCATGGCATGGTTTGATCAGATGAGTACTTGACTGTAGCTGTGCATGATTAGTAACTTTAGGTAGAAAGAAGACTCTCTGCCTCCTACTGAAGGTCCACCGTGTGACAACTACGCAGAAATAGTTCCCCTTTGAAGGATATGACGAGGGAGGGCCCATGAGATTCATCTCGACAACACGCGACAAGAGGGTGATGAGCAAGCACTTTTGCCTTTTATACAAGTGTTTCGTGACGAGTCGATGCACATCGCTCGACTCGACTTGCCGATGACCCTTCAGCCAGAACAAAGCGCGCTGTTCTGCGGTCTAGTTCAATCAGTCCGGATGGGCTGAAGCGGCGTATAGAGAAAAACTGTTGTGCGTTCAGCCAGTTGTCGCGTACCGTAGAGATTTTTGCATGAACTATGGGCTTCATTGAAGTGTGTCACGAATAGAGCCGACAAAGGCAGGTCATTATCGGCATTACCGTTATGAATATGACAACAATTGAGAACAAATAACAAATAGCAGCTCGTTGAAACACTGCAAGGTGGGGATTCAATAATAGAAAGTTGTAAAAAAAAAATCAGTTAAAAACCCAAGACCAAGAGAAGGCAGGGGCAGTTAAACAAGTTAATCAGAGGCAGGGAAGAAGCGAGAGGCGCCTTCTACCAGTGGTACGGCACTATATATCGGACTGAATTCAATTCAGGCCAAAATCTCCCACCCAAGGGGTCCACTAGCTAACAGCAAGCTCGACCTGGAAGATATAAACATAGTTTATACGTCTCTGCGCAGGGCGTATCAAGCAAACACATTGAGGCACAACAATTACTAGATCTTCTGGCCATTTGAAGTAGGGTAAGATGCCGTACCCACCGGCATTTCCAGTTAAAATTAGCTATGACTCCGAACTTGTGGGAAAAAATGGAAGAAGAATGGGAGTGCAAGTAGAGATGGAAATGAGGCGTGGACTTTAGTCGTCACGAGGGGATGAGTGAGAGTCATCTTGCGCTTGAGGAGGGTGTGGAGTTAAAGCCGTGTTTGACATATTAGCGTTGGTTGGAGAGTTCTATTAGCCAAATACCCGCGACACGTGGCTTACAATAACTGTTCATTGTTAGGCAAAATCACCCACAAATGCCACCATGGTTCCGAATGGGAGAAGGGGGTACCTGACAGGAGGCCCGTCGCGCGGCAAGAAGGCAGGTCAGCGGACGAGTCGCAGTGCGTGCTGTGCGATGTAGGACGTACAGTGGATACATTCTATTTAACTTGACGCGAAATCACTACAGTACGCGCGCGACTCGTCCGCTGTGTCAGCCTTTCTTGCCGCGCGACGGACCTCCTGTTGGGTATCCGAGAAGAGGTGCATAATGGAAAGGATTGACCAGCGCTAAACGTTTCGTTTTTACTTCGCCAGCCCTCGCCATGCTGACCCCTCCTAAAAGCCCTGGAAATTGATTGAGTAGGGGTGTGCAACTAAAGATGAAGTAGTGGTGGCGCAAAGAGAGTCTTGGAAGCCACCGTATCAACTGCCTGCTGGTTTGGAACGTTTGGAAACCAATGTGAAGGAAAGATGTGTGAATGTTCTCGTGCCTACTGATGTGTTGTGCGCTGTTTTATTCTAGCATGATTGAGTGCAGGAGCATTAGAGGCAAAACTTGTTCTCAACAACTTCTCGTTATGTTGTTGGCTATAGACGTCACCAGAGTAAAGCAGTTCGAGAAATTGCACGGAAGAGCTCCGTGCTACTTATGATCAACGACAATTGGAATCTAAGAGCGTCGTATGTACGCTAAAGGAAGCGATTACGATAAAGAGGGAGCGCATTGGGAAGCATATGCACCACACGAAGCAGTTACTTGGCTGCCAGGGAAGCGAGATGTGGCGCTTTCACGACGAAAGGTGCGCTGGTTGCTGAGCAGGACTTCGAAAAGCGCTCCGCCCCAAAAGCGATCCGCCCACTAGTTTAGTTGGTGATTTGGACGAGCTGTACCTCCAGCAGCGTGGTTGGCGGGTTGGCTGTGTTGCCAGCAGCGACACAACTGAGACAACTCGACTGGAGCATGGATTGGCATGGTGCCACCAAACGCGTTGCGTAAACTCGTCCATACGTCCGCCGTCTTAGCTGCCACCCGTCCTTCAGCGAAATCAACGGCCAAGCAGGGGCCCCGTTTTGCCTTTACTTGACAGATTTCTCTGCTTCTCATGCGATTTGCGTACCATTGAGTACCCCACTCACCTCAAAACCTTTCAAGAACCTTTCGTAGTCGCTTCTTTCACCATCAGTGGATCAGTCGCTACGAAGACTTGCTGAACAATGCATGTTCACTGTTAATGTGAAAGACTAGGGAGTCGATGGTTATGACTCACTAATCCTCATTCCCCATCACTCAGGGTTAGAGGCATGTTTAGTTTGGACTTCCATCACCCACTTATGGTTAGCTTTGTCTTCAAATCCTTCACTCTATCGGAAATTTCTAAAAAATTACAAAATCAATAGAAGTAAAAAGCAGATCAAATGGAAAAGTGCACAGACCCTCGAAATTGTTGTTGAAAACTGCTTTAAATGTACCTAAGCTGAATGTACCTAAGCAGCATGACCCTATCGTTTATTGAGTAGCCTGCAAAATGAGGAGAGGCTCATTTGTTCAACACGCCAATGCGCATTCCAGCATGGTATATTTAGAATGACCACGCCTTCGTGTTTATCTTTTGCAATAATCTTTTGCAACAACCGCATGAGCTAGCGAAGATAACAAGAAAGCATTTAAGAACTCCAATGAATTAAGAGGCTCTTTAAGGTGTTAGTGTGGCGGT